>RSEH01000110.1:0-148400 GCA_006503475.1 Stentor roeselii
GGATTATTCAAAAGCTGAAACTTATTATATAAAATGCCTTGAAATCAGACAGCAGGTTCTCCCCAGTAATCATCCAGAATTAGCAACAACATTTAATAATTTTGCTATGCTTTATCAAGCTCAAGGGGATTATTCAAAAGCTGAAACTTATTATATAAAATGCCTTGAAATCAGACAGCAGGTTCTCCCCAGTAATCATCCAGAATTAGCAACAACATTTAATAATTTTGCAATGCTTTATCAAGCTCAAGGGGATTATTCCAAAGCTGAAACTTATTATATGAAAGCCCGCAACATAAATCATTAAGTTCTAATAAAATAATATAGTAATCAATTAAACTTAAATTTTAAAAATAAATCACTATCAATTCCAGTGAAGTTTTCTCTACCCACTAATTGATTAATGAAAAAGTATTTAAATCGTAATTAATCTATATATTTTAGAGTTTGCAAAGACCTTTCTTTTAATTGCTCGTTCATTATTATTTTAATTTAACCATTTTCCAATTAAAAACAATTTTTTTACTCTCTATTTTAAAATTCATATTAGCACATTTATCAAACGAAGCACTTTCTAAATATTTTAAAACAATTTACTGCCTTTGGTTCTATTTAGATGTGTAAAATATTTGATAATTAAAATTTTGTCAACTCATTAAGTAAGTTTATATCTTACAAAGATGATATTCCTTCATAATTTTTTTTTAAGATTCGTCAATCATCGGTGTATGAATTCGTTCTGATGTTTTTTTTTTGTCTTATGCTTTTCGATGAATATTGATTGCTCTACTTTATAAATATTTAGTCATTAACATGCTTATTATCCAAATCTCAACTCTAGATCGCTTTATTGCCAATATGATCTAAGTTTCTAAGTTTTAAACAATTTCTCTTTGAAATTCAGTATCTTTATAATTAGTAATAGAAGTTATCTTGAATCATAAATCTATCATTATCTCTTAATAATGTGTTAAAGTAAATACTAAAGGATATTCTATAAGCTTAGATTATTTGGATTGAAGAGGAAATCTTAATAGTAGTTAAGATAAAAAAGAGAGAAATAAATAATAATGATTCAATAATCATATGAATCTAACTTGTACTTATATTAATTTAAAAATATCTAAATAGAATAGACATAACTTGAAGTGTAAAAAAAATTACCATCTAAATGGATATTTATATTTAGTAAATTTTACTAGCACTTAGTTTTTTAATTGATATGTTTTAAGCTTATATCGCTAAATTTCTCAAGTTCATGAATATCTTTTCCATTAATTATCAAAATCTGCTATTTAACTTATCAACAATAATTATAAAATCCTATTATTCCCTTAATAGGTCTTTTCACTCTATCTACGGTGAATAAGTAATGCCTAATTATATATAAAATAAAATATTAAAAGAATTGAGAATATCGATTCGATAATTCTATTTCATGATTGCATGCAAATCTTAAAAAAACTATTTTCATAATCATCAAAGAACTATAATCATTTTTGTCAGACAATTAATACTTGGCTGAAATTAATTCTCCTCATGAATTAAGAATCTGTGACATTCAGGCAAAATTAAACTGTAATATATTTGAGACAGAACTGAAGAATCTTGTAAGAATTGTTTGTGTGCCTTAATGTTAAATGAAAAATTTATATATTTTACATATTCCTAAATTATCTTAGATTTCTTATTTACATATTGTAATTCTAATTATTAAACTACTCCATTGAAAGAATTATTTTAAACAGAACAACTGAATCTTTTATTCCTAGTCATCAGAGAATAGAATCATTAAAATCAATATCAACCTTAAGTCTTTTCAATTCAAACGGAAAATTGTAATAGCTGAGACTATATTTATCGGAAGAGTTTCAGAATGAAAAGTCATCTCTGACAAAAACATATTAATATAACATAAACAGATATTTTTGTTAAAAAATTAACTAAATCATAATGAGCACCGCAATAATCTTAAAGAAATCCTGTTTTTTACTTCCATATTAAATATAAACAATGTAATAATTAAATATAATACTTAATACAAGTATTATTCTACTTAAAATAGTGAATACTCTGAGATTTTTAACTCTAAGTCATCGATTCAGTCCAAATATAAAAAATTCATCATAGTAAGAATGATGACTGGTAGTTTCTAATTAACTAAAGGATAGAATTTTCTTCACCGGAACTAAAACAGAAAACATTATGAATATTGAAATGAGTTTACAAGTAATCGAGGAAGACTTAGTTTGGGAGAGCATGCTCAACATTGAGATCTTGAAAGTGTTCGAAATTATTATCGAATCATCGAAAACTATCGATTTGGGTGATTCTTTTATTATGATGAATTAAATTCTGAGTAAATTAAATAAGTTCTTGTTTGATTCAGTTTGAATGAATATTTTATAATTATGATTGTAAAATGTAAGCGAAAAATTTTATTTTTGCATCACTTCACAAAAGATATATTTAATTTTTTTGTATAATCTTGTAATTATTCAAGTAAATAGGAGAGCATATGATAAACTTAGAAATTGGGTAACATAGAAAATATTAAATATATATAATCGCAAAGTGAACAATTTTAATCAAATTTCGATAGGGTGAAAAGTTGTTGAATACAATTAAGAGGTAAATAATATATTTAAAGTAGGTGATAATAAAAATTAATGGCTTAAGTTTATAATTTAGAAACATTTTCTTCATAAATATCCTTATAGGCAAATCATCTATTTTTATATCTTCATGAATCTAGATTATAAATAATCTTTAGAATTTATAAGATCATCATCTTTATATGAAAATCATTTTTTTTGCTTTCAAGATTTAGATAGGAAATACCATTAAAATTTTAATAATAATTAACAATAACACATTTTTTTAGACTATTATTCCAAAACCTTTAGTTTTTTTACTACTCATGCCAGACACCAGTGCAGAAATACTCGATTTCCCTCTTAAAAAGAGACCTGATGGCCTGTGAAGACAGGATCAGGAAGACTGGAGCTTATCTGTACCCAAAGATCGCGAAGATGCTGAACGACGAGGCTCTTGCAGTCTTCGCAGCTGGGCTTTTCCTTCTGATCACTTTGATCCTGTTCCTGATGCGGATCAAAGACGAGATACTGAACTCCACTTTCTGCACTGGAATTAAATCCTTAGTCATCTCAATGTTAAACAAGAAGTGACACGCTTCACATCATCATCACTACTTGGAAGACTTATCGAATTCATTGAACGAAAAGTTATGAACCTGACAGCATCCAGACACATCCAGGTCTAAAACTCAGTTAATTGGAGGTTATTTCTAACAAATTATAATTTTAAATCAACGATCACGAAAAAATCGCACATCATTTCTGGATATAATTCTTTTTATAAAAATAAGTTTTCTATAAATCTTTTGGATACAATATCAATTTAAATATTAAGACTATTTATGGTGGCTTGACCAAGTTAAGTCAAAACAAAATTTTCTATCACAATTTATGTTGAATGAAATCTTTGAAGAAAATCGATACAGGCATAAATTATCTCTTTTATCTAAAATTTGAAACCAGTGGCCTTTAACTTAAGTATCAATCTGAAAAATAATTATTCTGTTTTTAACCAGCTGCTCAAATTAAATTTTTAAGTTTTTTTTATGAATTTTAGAAGAGAGAATAAATTGAAAAGCTAGTTAGGTTTAATTTTTATAGAATTAAGGGTAATTTTACCTTGAAGTTTGCCATTATCTTATCCAATTTTAAACTATATAATTATACATAATAAGGTCAGAAAATGGAATGCCAAGAATGTAATATTTCGACTACAGCTCACTTCAAATGTTTTGACTGTGATATTTTGGTTTGTAAAACCCATATTGGTCAACACTTAGCACATAAACATTAAATAAAAACATTATTTGAAATACTAGAACAAGGCCAAAAATCAATTCTTGATCAAAAACTAAATACTTGGATTAAATATCTCAAAACGTTAAAACGAAAAGTTTATCATGAAACTGAGCAAGTGATAAGTATAATTGTTACTATAGTAACTCTTTGACTTTAGGTATTGAAAATCATCTGAATTGCTATAAAGGACTATTAAAGATATTCGAGTATCAAGAATATCAGATGAAGCAAATCGAATTTATACTTTCCTTTGAAATGGTAATTAATCCTCTCAATGTAAATGATTTACAAGAAATTGCTAAACAAAAGTATTCTGAACAGCTGATATTTTACAATACGAATCCCTCAGAAGTCTCGTCAAGTTGTATTGAAAAAAGTTATGGTTTGATGACTGAAAATGAGAATCTTAAGAAAAAATTAGATGAAAAAATTCAAATATTAAATAAAAGAGAACAAGATTATCAGGATCTTCAAAATAAGTTCGAACAAAAGACCCAAGAATTGTGTAAGAAAAAAAGTGAGTTAGATATCCTAAAAATTCATATGAATTAAAAACTAGATATTATTAACCAGAGAGAAAATGAAATTCAAAATCTTCGAATGAAACTCTTTTCAAAAAATCAAGAATTTGATAGAAATAAAAAAGAATTGCAAACTCTTACAAAAAATTATACAGAAAAAGTTCAAGAGTTGGCTATTACAGAGAATGAAAACGGAATTCTATAAAACCAAATAATAGAAAAGACTCAGGAATTTACAAAAAAAGAAAATGAATTAATGAATTTTCAGAATCAACTAAAAACTAAATTCAAGAATTATCCAATAAAGAAAAAGAATTAAAGAATCAGTTATTAGTTAAGAATGATGAATTTAGCGAGAAACTTAGGGATTTGTACAACGTTAATAAGCAATTAGGTGATATGATTCAATATTTCAACAATTTTAAAAAGGAAGATGAGAACAATATAAATAAATTAAAAATACTATTATAACAAAACAAAAAACAATTGATCCTGTTGAAAATCAACCACAAGGAAATTATTAATTATTTGACTTGTTATTCAGATTACTTCTAAATAAAATATTTTTTATATCAACTAAATTTCATGAGGTTTCAGCTTCGATAGTAAACTTATTATAACTACTAAGGCCATTGAAACTTTTGATTTTATAACTTCATTAATAAATTTAAATCTTTATAACCTAATATTCTTATCTTGAACCTTCAATACTTGTTTCAAGGGCTATCACTTTAGAAGTATTAGCATCAACTCCAGAAACGTTGATTGTATTAAATTTATTACTTGAAATCATTTTAATCAATTTTTCTACTTGTTTTTCAAAAATAGTCATTATAAACCCAGCAATTCCAATGAGCCCTGAGATAGTTCCAAGTAAACTTCCAACAAAGAAAATAAAATTTTGTTTCAATTTTCTCTGAGTTAAGAGCCCAGTTGAGCTTTTTTCAATGTACACTTTTATATTCAGATAAGAAACTGAATATAAGTCTTCAACTTTTGACATGCTTCCAGCTTTAGGACTGCTCTGTTCAGAGATATGGTAACCTGTTTCATCATCTTTCCATTGATTTGACTCTGATTGAAAAAAAGAAGGAGTAACAAGAAAGTAAAATTCGCTTGGTACTGATCCGATAAAAACTGTGTTTCTTGCTGATTGAATATATGCCAAAACTGAACTGATTTGATCGGGAACCGATGAACTTGATGTCAAGTTAACTTCTAACCCAGATGAATAACTAGGATTCTCATTTAGAGTGATGATGATCAGGGCGCCAGAGTTTATTATTACTTTAGTGAAAGTAATTCTAATTTTGCATGAGTTATTTCCAAGTTTCTCATGAGTAAAAACTTTGTTGGTATAGTTGATGTTTTCAGAAATTATTTTAATTGATTCTTTAAGTCTATCTGAACATTCACCTCCATATGAATAAAGTAAAATTTGTACAAAAAATGTCTCAGCCTCAATAATCCCAGCATTAGATTCCAGTACAGTTAACGTAATAAGTCCTTTAGTCTCAAAGACATTTGCTTTAAAATACTTCAAAATAGAAGAACAAGTTAAAAGCAGTCCACCAACAATAACCAAAAAAGTAAAGCAAGCCCCAATCATAGTTTTTTTCTTAATCATAAACTCACTATTAGGATTCTCGTGTTTGTCATCAAAAATATCAATTTTTTTAACCCAAACCCTAAGTTTTCTGACAGCGAAAAGCAAAGCCATGAGCAAAACTGTCGGAACACTAACTAAAATCTGATAGATGATCATTGAATCTGTCAAATCAGGGTCTTCATACAACGGCGGCTGAATAGATCGTCGAGTCTCGACCTGCTCTTGTTCTGAATAAATAATGCTGCCTACTGGACAGTACTTTTCACTTGGACAGACCTGACAAACCTCAGCTCCATATTCGCTGTTGTAGCTGCCTTCTTGGCAGGGAATACACTGCTGAGAACTTGAGGAACTTTTATTTTTATTAAAAGTTCCAGGTTTGCATTCAGTGCACTTCAAACTTCCAGCTCGTTCATTAAAACTCCCGGTTTGACAGCCAATACAAGTCTTTCCATCAGGAATAGTGCCAGCTGAGCAAAAATCTTGACAGTTTAATTTCTCGCAGATCTCTTCAAGTCTAAAGAAAAATAAAAGGTTATGTCCAGTATTATGAAGAAGAGTCGGTCCAATTTGAAGAGCTCCTCCAAAAACCACAAAATTTTTCTTATAATAAACGGAAGCTGAACCAAATATTACAAAGTCGATATTTAAATCAGAGACATTCATTTTGTTTCCTGGTTCTACAACTGAAACTAAAATTTTATAGATGGGATAATAACCCCAAGAAATTCCTCCGATACTGATGAGTTTATTACCAACGACTAGTTGAAGTGATTGGCTTGCGTACATAGTATTTTCCCCGTCGTAAAGCAAGTTGCTCCAGGTTGACGAAGTTAAGTTAAAGAGTTTTACTGTCCCTGAAGGTCCTCCATTGTCCAGATCTCCTAAAGCAGCATAAAAAATTTCATCATCAATCCAACATCGGTGAAAAATCACAGAATAACTACCTGACTCAGAAAGTAACTCAAAGCTATTATTCCCTAGTCGATACTGCCAAAGCTCTTTAGAAACATCTGAGTCAGTTTTGCCTCCATGAATATAAATCGATAAGTTCTTTAACACAAGGCAGGCTCCTCTTGCTGGCCTTGGCTTTACTGATGATGAGACTAGTTCAGTCCAAGTTTCTGTCAATGCATTGAAAATAAATAAATCGTTTTTCAGTCCAGCCTTGTCCTGCCCACCCCAGACGACGAAAGAGTTGCCTTCGACGGCAGAAGCGTGAAGGTACCTCGGAGCAGGAATTGAACCTTTAGCTGAAACTTGACTCCAAGTAAAAGAATCAAGATCGAAAGTCCAGAGATCATTGAAAACAAGATCACTGTGAACCCCTCCGAAAATGTATAACTTTTGATTTATTAGAACCATTGAATGATGAGCTCTTTGTTTTGGGAATATTAAAAAGTTGTGAATTGGAATCACTTCGAATGTTAACAGGTCGATTTTAGAGAATTTATTTGTGTATTTTTCGTGTGAATAGCTGTAGCCTCCGAAGTGATAAATGGAGTTTTGGACTTTTATTAGGGAGTACTCACATGAAGCTAGTTCTGGAAAAAGATTGGTTTCTTGCCAATTCTTGGATTCACTTTTTAAATCGAATTTTATAGTATTTCTGGCATATTCAGTTGATTCAGCTAATAATCCGTAAAGTATGAACAACTGATGGTCATGAATAAAACTTTGACAAGAATACCGGCATTGAATTTTACTGTTTTTATCTGATATAACTTCCCATTTTCGGTCGGTTAAGGAGTATTTATATACATAAGGTAAAATATTTTCGATATTTGTTAATCCAGCAGTTTGGATCAATGAACCTTCATAATATTGTAGAATTGGCTGCGAACTAGGAAATGGAGCTTCTCCAGTACTCTCCATTAAATTCCATTCAAAGCAAGTTAAATTCAATCTAAATATTACTTACCTCCATATCTCATTAACAGTACCAGCGAAAGCCATTCCACCCTGAATCATCAATATTTCATGATTATCTTCAAGAAAACCAACAAATCCGATATCTGCTCGAGGACTGGGACTATTCAGAGTTTGCTTGATTTTCCATTTCTGTTGATCGAAGTCGAATTCCCACAAATCATTTTCGAAGCCTCCACCTGTATATCCACCAAAGATGAAAAACTTTGGCATAAAAGAACTTGCTAGTCCCGCGAAGCCTTTTCGTGGTTCTAACTGAAAAATACCTGGCACTTCCCTTGACAGAGGAATTATTTCTTGCCAAGTCATTGAATCTAAAGAGAATTCCCAAATATCATTATAAAGTACGGTATCTAAACATCCTCCGAATAAGATTAGAGAAAATCTGGGTTTCAAGTAGTCTAGATAAGCGCTGTTTCGACTGCTGGGTGGAGTTTTTGTACTTGGAATAAAGTTAAGTTCCAAGCAGTGGCATAGACTTAGCAGAAATAACAGCATTTATTATCAAAGGTCTTTTATATCATATCTATTCAAATTTCTAAAGATGAATAATATAAATCTATAATATATGTTTATAAAACTTATTCCTAGATCAGTAGGTACTGAATTCTATTGAAGATTAATAATTAATTGACGATATTACTACAAGCTAGCAGGTCAATTCATCTATTCTTAAGGATTTAGTTTCCTCATTTGGGGATATAAAACATTTCGCAATCTTTATAGGGCATATAATACCATCATTGCACTTCTTCAAAATTTTTAACTATAACATCAACTTATTTGCCACTTTACTAAAAAATCAGCTCAGAAATACTTCAGTTAAGTCAACTTCAACATTAAACATTTTTATAAATTATATCATATCGATTCAGTAAAAATCCCAATGTTTCTAGTTAATTTCAAGCCAACACTGGGGAAAAAAGGTCACAGCTGGAGTTAAATTGAATAATTTACTTGATGAAAGACTTTAAAATGTTTAAAAAGAGGTTTTTTAGAATCGAATCTTGACTAAAGTGGATTAATATCAAATAATTGTTCAAATTCAATGTCAAAAGTTTGATCGAAGACATTTAATCCCCTATCATTTAAAAAATTTACCAAGATAACCTAAATAATTTAGGAGTTACACAAATGCATGAATATACAAACCAACAAATACCCTTAATACTTGAAATCATTTTGCGCTGAGCTTCTAATCCAAATAACAATACTCTTTACTTAATAATATGAAAAAAGATTTTATTGTGTGTATCAAATAATTCCTAAAATGCTCGAAAAGTCTCAAGAATACTAACTTCGGTACAATATTTTTAGATATTCTTATTTGAAATATTTTCTATTTATTTCCTCATGAAAATAAGACAAAAAGAACAAGTCCTCAAAATCGAAATCGAATTCATCAATTTCTATTAAACAAATTCAATTTCCCTCAAATATTCCATGCCAGAAGTCATTCCAAAATAAACCCAAAACCTTTCATCCACTTTTCAATCCCCAAAACAAAAACCTTCCAAAATCCTCTTTTCCATATCCTGGCATTTGAATCATATATCAAACCATATAAATCAATGGCTATCCGAAGAACTGAGAGTTCTTTCATCATCGGCTTCGAAGAGCTGAAACAACGTATAGAACTAGCCGAAAACGCAGAAAACGTAAAGCAAGAAGTGAAAAAAGGGATCGACAAGGCAGCGAAGGGCAAATCAAAAGAAAAGTCAATGGACGCGGTGAAAGACACAGAAGCTTTCCGCACGATGACAGAGCATTTCGTGCCACTAGACGAGCTGTGCTCGAAGCTCGAGACAAACCTAGAAACAGGTCTAACTCCTGAACTCGCAGCTCAAAAACTAAAGACATTCGGTCCTAACAAGTTAACCGAAAAGAAGCCAAAGCCCTGGTACTGCGTGTTTTTAGGATTCCTTCTAGGTCCTTTCTCTCTCCTTCTCTGGGCAGGTTCATTTTTATGTCTGATCGCTTACGGACTTGACAGGACCGACCCTTCCAACCTGTACCTGGGAATCGTTTTGGCCATTGTGGTCGTCGTCACAGCCTGCTTCAGTTTTTACCAGGAGTCCAAGTCAGCTGCCATCATGGCGGGCTTTAAGAATATGATCCCTCCTGAAACTACTGTCATTAGAAAAGGAATTGAACAGCCCCTTGAATCAAGTTTGATAGTCCCGGGCGATATCGTCAAAATCAAGGCAGGGGCCAGGATCCCTGCTGATATTCGCATCATCGAGGCAAACTCAGGCCTCAGTGTTGACAACAGCTCGCTCACTGGAGAGTCAGAGCCTCTCAAGCGCTCCATCGAGTGCACCAATCAAAAAGCACCACTTGAGACTCGCAACTTGGCCTTCTTCGGCACCACCTGTGCCGAAGGCACAGGCAAAGGATTGGTCATCAACACTGGCGACCGCACTGTCATCGGTGCCATTGCGAAACTTACGAATACCACTGAAAGTGAAGAAACGACTCTAGGAAAAGAAATTTCGAGATTTATCAAGATGATCAGTATTGTTGCTATTTCTTTTGGAATCATCTTCTTCGTTATTGGCGCTGGGTACGGGTATCCAATGGTTACTAACATGGTCAATGCCATTGGAATCATTGTCGCTAATGTTCCTGAAGGGCTTCTGGCTACTGTCACTGTTAGTCTCAGCATCACTGCGAAAAAGATGGCTGCTCAACATGTTTTAGTGAAAAATCTTGAGTCTATTGAAACACTTGGGTCTACTACTTGCATCTGCTCGGACAAGACCGGGACTTTAACTGAAAATAAAATGACGATTGTTGCACTTTGGTATGATATGGAGGCAAGAGAAGTCATTAACTTTGAGAGAAAAGATGTTGATAACTTGGGGTATAAACCTAAAGATCCTACTTTTGTTTGGATGCAACATTGCGCTACTTTGAATAATCGAACTAAATGGAACTTTGAACCTGATAAATCGAAAATTCAAGATGCTGAAGGAAATCCTCTTCCTGAAGACCAAGTGGATAGTATCAGGGAAGAACATAAGAGAAGCGTCATGAGTCAAAGTGTTAAACTTTGGCCCATTATGGGAGGAGATGCAAGTGAAACTGCTATGATCAAGTTCTTTCAACCGATTACAGATATTGATGAAATTAGATCAAAATATCCTATTTTAGTGAGGGGAGGTATGAGAGGTGAAATTCCATTCAACTCATCTAACAAATATGCCGTTACTATTCATGAAGCTATGGATATCTCACCTCGTGAAAACAAGGATGATTGTGTGATGTTCATGAAAGGAGCTCCTGAGCAGATCTGGGCAGCCTGTTCTTACATTTTAATAAATGGAAAACCTGAAAAAATCAGCAATAGTCACAAGGAAAGCTTTGATAATGCCAATCGACACTACGGAGGTCAAGGTAGAAGAGTGCTCGGCTACGCCATGCAATGGTTACCGGTAGACACTTATGGAAGCGATTATATTTTTGACCCAACTCTTAAAGAAGGACCAAACTTTCCATTGAAAGGACTCATTTTTGTTGGATTAAGCGCACTTGAAGATCCTCCGAAACTCCGAGTTAAAGAAGCTGTTGAGAGTTGTTTTAATGCTGGAGTTAAAGTTGTGATGGTCACTGGAGACCAACCTTTAACAGCAACAGCAATTGCAAGGCAAGTTTCTATTATAACTCAAGCCAAAACTTGCAACGAAATAGCTGAGGAAAGAGGAGTTCACTTTTCAGAAGTACTTGATGAAAGTGATGCAGTGGTAGTTCATGGACTTGAACTCTCTAAATTCGTTGAAGAAGACAAAGACTTGCCCTTCGAGGAGCAAAGGCTAACACTTTTCTTACAAAAAAAAGAAGTTGTTTTCGCAAGGACATCACCTGCTCAAAAATACATGATTGTTGACTGTGCCCAAAAACTCAAACACATTGTCGCTGTCACAGGAGACGGAGTAAATGACAGTCCTGCAATAAAAAAAGCTGATATCGGTATCGCTATGGCCATTGTGGGTAGTGATGTGGCTAAAGATGCAGCCGATATGTTACTGATGGATGATAACTTCGCATCGATTGTAGATGGTGTTCGAGAAGGTAGAAAAGTTTTCGATAACTTGAAAAAGTCAATTGCATATACCTTGGCATCGAACATTCCTGAATTGGCTCCATTTCTGTCACTGGTTATATTTCAGATTCCTCTTCCATTATCTACTGTCCTTATTTTGTGTATTGACCTTGGGACTGATATGGTTCCTGCAGTGTCACTTGCGTATGAAGATCCTGAACTTGATATTATGAACCACAAACCAAGAAATGCTCTTGATGAACATCTCGTATCAGGTAAACTACTGATAAACGCTTATATGGTCATTGGAGCTTTTCAGACCATTTCAGGGTATTTGGCTTATTTTGTGGTTTTGTATGACTATGGAATGCCGCCTTGGAATCTCTTCTTCTTGGCACTAAGCACCAAGGGAACTAAACCTGATAGTGACGATGTTTATAATAAACATTCGAAGTATAAAGGAAATTCAAGAGTTGGAACAAGTAATGATGGAGAGGCAGTTGATTACATTTCAACGAATGATGCCAAATGGGATCTTCGAATTTGGTATTGGCATATTGATACTTGGCATGATTGCAGATTTCCAGATGATGAATCGCCTGCATCTGGAGAAAGAGTGTGCTATACAACAGAAGCAGTGAAATATGCACAGTACGCTTTCTTTTTGGCTATTGTAGCCGTTCAGTGGTCAAATCTCATAATCGTTAAAACCAAGAGATTATCAATCATTCAGCATGGTCTTAGAAACATTGTTTCAATCTATGGTCTATTAAGTGAAACAATAATCACTTTGATGATCGGTTTTATTCCAGGACTCAATGTTGCCCTCGGAGGTAGACCATTACATTTCTTACACTGGTACTTTCCAGCCTTTCCAATCTTCATCCTGATCATATCCTACGATGAAATCAGAAAAGCAATCATTCGTCATCAAGCAAAGAACCGTAAAAAGAAAGGAATTGAAAAGTTAGACTGGGTGGAGTTGAATACCTTATACTAGTAATTTAGTTTCTTTATAAATGGAAAAGGTTGTATTTAGAGAAGTCACTTTTTCTTTTCCATCTTCCAGGAAAATCGAAGTAAATTTCTCACAACAGCCAAAAGAAAGTCAAATCCTCGACTGGTCTCAAGTATTCTTCTTCAGCAGGTCCATTCTCATAGCAAAGGTCTTCAGGTCAAATTTAATCCTTTCTCAGCTTTTCATTTGCACTGAAAATTCTGACCCAATCATCTCAAAGGCCCAAAACATGAATCTCACAACAAAAATCTTCCTTCCTGAAAAAATCCTTCCAAACATTCATTGCGAGTTTTTCGATGAAAGGTTCCAACTTTTAGTTCCAGTTTTCCCAAATCAATTATTTAAGTTCACGTTAAACCAAGACCTGACCATTCGAGAAGACAACCTATTTGAGTGCAGCGAGGTTTTTTCAATTGACTTTAAAAATGCGACTTGTTTCACTTTCTTACGTTCGAATCAAGAAGACTTCGAAGTTTGTTTTGGTTTGAATGACGGGAGGATTATTTTGGCAACGTTTAAAAGTTCTGAAGATTCCGAGCCTCAGACGCCTTTGAACGTGAAACAAGTCGATCCTCCTTCGTCTTTATACAAAAAATTTCGAGCCTTTTTGTTGAAGTCACAGCCGACTGAAAAATTGATAAAAGTCGTGAAAGTGGGTCAAAATCTTCTGTCATTAAACAGTTTTGGAATTTTAAGACTTTATGACCCGGTCCAACATCGATTTTTGGCGGAACTCGATTTAGAACTTCCAGAAATTTTTGAAAATAAACTCGTTACTTTTGACGGGTTTGATGATATTTTTGTTGGACTTGGGTATTGCAAGGATTTTAAAATTTGGGTTTATGTTGTTCAGATAAAGAACTTTGAATTAGTTCTTGAGTCTCTTTTTACAGAAAGTGGACTTTTACATGATATCGCCGTTGACCAGGAAGGTCTTTGGATCGCTTTTGGAAGTTTTGACTTTTCTAAAATCGTTTTAAAACCTTTTACCCAGAGAGATGCGATTGTTTATTCTTACCATGATCAAGTGAAAGAACAAGAAATTATAGACCAGGACATTTCAGAACAATCAAAAAACATCAGAAATTTCAAAAAAAGAATTTTTCACTCGGGAAGGTTTCAATCGACCTGGATCGTTGAAACTTTCAGAAAAGTCTTGAAAAATGAAGAAATTCGTTGGGAAGATCTTCGTGATTTGGAAGGATTTTCTCTTGAAAAGTTGAAAGAAGTGCTTGAAGGACTGAAATTTATTGATTCTCAAAGTAAGGAGATTTGGACTCTTGGAGCTTCTTTGAAAGTAGGAGATTTTCCTTTAGTTGTGATACGTGGGAATGAGAAAATAGGGATTATAAGGAAAATTGAAGATAAAGTAGAGAACTGGGATGTTATTATAAAGAAACTAGCTGCAGATTGCAACTATTTGAAAGGAGTCACTTCTGAGAAAGATTTCAGGTTCTGGAAGATTAGTTTTGGAATCGCGGGACTTGACTTGGCTTTACTCTTGATAAGGATCTGGAGAAAAGAGGTAAAATCTTGGGACTGTAAAAATTTCACTGATTATCTAGAAAAAGCAGTGAAAAGACCAATTCCAAGTTTTTTCCTTGAAAACATTAAAAGACTTATACCTGCCCAACTAGAAAGCATTTTATTAGAAGACCTGGAAGTTTTTCTTAACAAATTCAATGACTCAATCGGCAGGTCTCAACTTTACCCAAACACAAGCTGGTCCAGGTTTACTTTGCAGTCTTTCGGGGCAAGTCTGTTGGCCCTTATCGAGTCCAACCTTGATTACTTCACAGACACGAACATTCTCCTTACCCTGATATCTCAAAAGTACTTATCAGGACTTCTCATTGAAATAGACTCAAGCATTATCCATGACTATCTCAAAGTCGGATCTTTTCTCTACGCGCTTAGTTTCGTGATGATGAACGATTTGTCCAGTCATTCCAAGACTTTACTTTCCAACAAATCTCTTCAAACAATTGCTTCGGACTTGGAGGTTTTTGCTTTTCCGTCAACAGTTTCTTCACTTTATGTCTATTCCAGGTCTTATCTACTTCTTGGAGCGAATGATTCTTTTGAATTGATTAACTTCTCATCATGGAAAAATAACTCTTTGCATCTGGCAATGGGCGACTTGGCAACTTTTATTGATGAAGGAATGAATTCCAGGAGTTTCGGTAAAAACCTTAAAAATTGTTTCAGAAATTTCAGGATTTTTCCAGTCAACTTGATTAATTTGATGACTTTTTATGGACTTTTTCCTGTAATTTTTGAATTTTTTAGGAGTTTTGAGGATTCTTTTGAGTTTTATTACAGAGGACTGGCTGAGATCAATGCAGGTCGACCTGTGGAAGGACAAAAGAAGTTGATCAAGGTGAAGCCGGTTTTTCTATCTGGAAATGATGATTTTAATGAAAAACAACTGTATTCATGTCCTTTAGTCCTGCTTCCAGTGGGTCTCGGGCAGACCTCGCTTTCCAGGTTCGAGTCAAGTCTTCTCTCTCAGGTGAAAGTTGGAGAAAATTCACTTTTAGTCCTTTCCCAGCTGATCTCCAGCAGTATGCATGCGGATTTCAGCCAAGACCAGCTGAATTTACTTTGCAAGTCACTGTCAGAGAGTCATTCATTCCACGAGAGCTATTCCATAATTCAATTTAATCAATCCAAAAGGACCTACAAGCAACTTTTACACAATATCGTCGAAGAAGCAGTTAACTCGAATAAGTTCTTCAAAGTGCTTGACTTGAATATGGACTGTGCTGACCAGGAAATAGTTTCAAAGTTGCTTAAAAAGAAGAGTCTTGAAGAGACCATCGATGTTTATTCACTTGTCACTTGTGAGAGGTTCAAAGATCAGACTGAGTCTCTCTTCGTTGACACTTTTTCTATCAATGAAAGGGAGACCAAAAGAGGAATCGACTGGATACATGCTTGTTATTGTTTCTCGATGAGACATTACAAGTACTCAGATGCCGCTGCTGCTGCATTCAGGGGCCTGCTTCAAGTTGAGTCTTTAATCAAAGGACTAACTCAAAACTCTCTTGAGTATCAATTTTTGAAAAATGTCTTGATTGAGTTTTTATTGATGACAAAACTAGCAGCTCGAAATATCGGCCAAGTTCATTCAAAGTCTTGGTTCTTGGTTCAAAGTCTCAACAGCAAATATCCTGAAAGGACTTTAGTGACTTGTGAACAAATCAATCAACTTTTACGTAAATATTTTAGTGATTCTTAGTTTTTTCTAATATTTGATTTTTTCCTTAATTTGCAAAAATCCAAAATTTTTTGATAATCCTTCTTTAATGTTAAAATTTCTTAAAGACTTTAATAATAATATGAGAAGAAACTCTTTGGTGCAAAGGCAAGAAAGATATAAAAATTTGTGGCAAAGCGCAATTCGAAAAATCTTGCTGCATGTTAAAATAGTTCGAATAATCCAACAATACATCAACCCGAACACAGCAGACTTCACGGAAATGATTCAAAATCGTTCATCTAGAATGAGAGTAACAGATATTTCAATAAATCTTCCACCAGGGATCATTCTAAACGAGAGTTTATTTAAAGAGTTATGGGACCTGGTAATTGCCTTGATACTGATCTACATCGCAATTGCAACTCCTTACGTGATTTCTTTTCTTGACCTGCAACAGCAGGAGTCATTTTTCTCTATCGACGTGATTGTTGACACCATGTTCATTCTTGACCTGATCCTTACATTGAACACCGCGTTTTACAATGAAGAAAATCATCTGATTTGCACCCGGGGGGAAATATTCAAAAATTACTTGAAACATGGACTTTTCGTTGATATTTTGTCGTCTTTTCCGTTGAGTTACTTGGGAACTTCAACGAAATCTTATTCCAACCTCATCAAGTTTATCAGACTTCGATCTTTGACCAGATTGTTCAAACTTTCTAAACTATTTAAAGTTTTCAGTAAAGATTCGTCAATTTTTAAGTATTTTGAAAGATTTATTGGGATTTCTTATAGCTCTGAAAGAGTTTTAAGGGTTGTTTTTCAGGTTTTAATTTGTGTTCATATTGCAGCTTGTATTTGGCATCTACTTGCGAAAATGGATGACTATGCACCTGGTACCTGGATAGAGAAGTTTGGGTTTCAGGATGACTCTGATGGTCAGATTTATTTGAAGTCGATTTATTATTTGTTAACTACACTAGCGACTATCGGTTTTGGTGATATTCGTCCTGTATCCACTTTCGAAAAACTTTTTTCCATAATTTGGATGATCTTCGCACTTTACTTCCTATCCTACTCAATCAGCTCTCTC
Organism: Stentor roeselii; assembly: GCA_006503475.1. Lineage (NCBI taxonomy): Eukaryota > Ciliophora > Heterotrichea > Heterotrichida > Stentoridae > Stentor > Stentor roeselii. The sequence continues at coordinate 17,314 of RSEH01000110.1, forward strand.
ACCTCTCTCCTAAGCCAAATAGACGTAAAAAAGTCTCTTCTCAGTAAATACATGAACATAATCGACGATTTTTCCAAAGAAGTAAAACTATCAAAAAGACTGAAAAAAGAAATCCAAAGCACTATTTTGCAAAGAATCGAAATAATGAGCACAGCGACCCAAGATAAAACTTTACTAATTCAAGAGTTTCCAAAAGAACTAAGAAGGCAAATCGCAGTTTCCCTTCAAGAAGGGATGGCCATTCGATTTGAGTTGTTTTTCAACGCAGACGTTCACATTATAACTGAAATCCTTCCCTTTTTAATGAGCACCCAAGCGAAACCCTTGCAAAAAGTCTACTCAGCAGGTGAAAGTGCGAAGAAAATCTTCTTTTTAGTCAAGGGAAGTGTCAATTTTCTATTAAAAAACGAAAAAACCTCTTTTCTTGTTTTCACTGACTTGAAGTACTTCGGTGATATTGAAACTTTACTTCACCTTCCAAGGATGAACTCAGCTGAAACGACGACAGAATGTCGCTTTTTAGTCATGGGAGTGAAAATAATAAAAAAAATCCAGAAGTACTTTCCTCTTTTTTACCTTAAAATGAAAGAAGCCGCTTTTCAGAGGTTAAAATCAACTCAAAAGGCGAAACTTGAGGTAAAGACTTTAATTCAATTGAACAGTAAAGTAAACCTAAAACGAAGCAGCCTTGATTCAATCCGAAACGTGATCAGAAAAAGAACTGGACAATTGGAATTAAAGAAAAAGAACGTGGTAGCCCAAGTGCAGCAGAAACATTTAGCAAGCAAATTTCTTAACCAGACCAACGAGTACCTGATAGAATGTAGAGTTGAAATAGATAATTTAAAGAGCTTGTTGGGTAAGTTAAAATGTATTTATAAGTAATTATTTCAGAATGGAATGAGAAGGATAAGCTGAAATCAAGTCCTTTATATTCCCAGTAGGTCGAAACTGTGTTATAAGAGAGTTTTCCTTGTTTTCTCTATACTCAAGTTTCACTTGACTTGCGACGTTTTCCACTTCTGGGTGGAAATTTTGCAGTTCTTTAAAGCGATATTTTAACTTTTCATAAAGTAAGTCAACCATCACATGCACATCATGGCTAAGACCAGCGACGATTCTAAATTTTTCACTCATCAAAGAAACGACCTGAACGAATTCCCTGAAACTGTTTGGGTCACTCTCCGCTTTGATCATATCTTCAACTTGTGCAAGACTTTCATCCAGCTGCTCCAATCTTTTATCACAGGACTCAAGAAGTCCAGCAACAAAGGTGGCAGGGGAGGTGATTTGATTATAATAATCTGCCCTTTCACAGAATTCACAAACTTTAATTATATCTCTCACATATCCCACAATGTCACTTTCGAACTTTTTAACAATCTCTATCGTGAGCTTCGTTCGTTTTTGTACTGTTTGAACCTTTGTCGAGTAGTTAAAAACCCTTTCAGCAGTTTCTAAAGTTTTTTTTATCTTTTCTTTCACGATTTCTAAAGTTTTTTCTACTGTTGAAAGAGAATCACTGTTTTTATCGAATGATTTCTGGATTTCAAAAAAAAGTTTTTTCATATTTCCTGGAAAGTTGTCTATTTTTTTAAATCTCCAAACTCCTGGTTCTTCGAAGTTGCTTTGAAAAGCTGGAATCAGGCTGGATGTGGTTGAAAAATTCCCTGTAGGGTTGAAATTTGAAGAAATACTTCCAGAGGAAAAAGGATTCGCATTTGAAACAAAAAAACCTGAATTTGAAAGGCTAGGAGTTGAAGTTAAACCAGTCGATCCGTTGAACTGTGCACTTGTCGCTCCTGGAATTGAAGAGGAAAAAGTACTTGTGTTAAAACTTGACGTGAACGGAACCTGCCCCGTCGAAAAGCCCTGCCCAGTGGAAAAAGGATTCCCTTGGGTAGCTGAAGTGTTCACCCCAGATGTTCCACTTGAAAAAGGATTCCCTTGGCTAGCTGAAGTGTTCGGCCCAGTAATTCCACTTGAAAAAGGATTCCCTTGGCTAGCTGAAGTGTTCGGCCCAGTAATTCCACTTGAAAAAGGATTCCCTTGGCTAGCTGAAGTGTTCGGCCCAGTAATTCCACTTGAAAAAGGATTCCCTTGGCTAGCTGAAGTGTTCGGCCCAGTAATTCCACTTGAAAAAGGATTCCCTTGGCTAGCTGAAGTGTTCGCCCCAGTAATTTCACTTGAAAAAGGATTCCCACCGCTGATGGGCAACGAACTTCCCATGCTATTCCCGAAAGGATTCCCAGAAACACTTCCCTGTGAAGCCCCAGAAGGTAAAAAGCCATTCGATCGATTCGCTGTAAAAGAACTTCCTGAAAAGCTTGAATTAAACCCAGAAGTCGCTGGATTCGCAGTATTTGCAAGTCCTCCACTTGTCCCACTTGTGAAATTGTTCGATGTTAACTGACCTGAACCCGCAAAACCGCTTGAAAAATTGTGGGAAGCTACTGGATTCGATGTTGACGTGAAAGGATTCGAACTTGAGGCGAAAGGGTTCGGCGCTTGTGATGAAAAACCTGATGAGGATGATCCTCCGTTGGCGGGATTGAATCCTGCCCTCATTGAACTGACTTGGCTTGACTGGAAAGAAGGGTTTGAGGTGAAGGAACTCGGAGTTCTTGATCCTGTCGGTCCTGATGAAAAAGGATTCGGAAGGTTGGATGAGAGATTTGTGCTGAATGGGTTCATTTTTATAAATGAATTGTTTTTTCTTTTGTGTTGATATTTCTGATCTCAGTCTTAAAGTGCCTGTCAATTTTAATGAAGATCTCAAGGCGGAGTTTGAAATTGGAAGGAGTAAGACTGTGTTTCATTTTCCGTTTAGTCATATGATTGTGCAAGCTACTCTTGGTGAACTGCAGGGTGTTAAATTAACCATCAGGTCCAAACACAAGGCCATAGGCCAAACACTTTTTTCAATCGACAAAGATGCCAAAGAAACATTTCAAGACCTTGTGATATTCTCAGTCCAAGACGCTTACCATACCAAAAGTGTAGCAGGCACTTTGCACCTTAAAGTTACTCCTGAAAACTTAACAGTTTTTCCTGACAACTTTCCAAGTTCCGAAATCTTCGAGTTCAGCAATCAAGATCTTTCAGATCTTTTAAAATTCATCAGAAAATTCCAAACAAACGACCTTCCTGAACCTTTTGAAATATCTTTAGAAACAACTGAAAAATCATCAGAAATTTCAAGAAAACTAAAAAAAATCAACACGTTACTGAAAGGTTTGAATGAAAAACTGAAAGTTTTACAAGTTTTTAAAGAAAAAAACACCTTTGCTATTGAAAATTTGAGACAAAAAGATTTGATGATTTTCGACCTGCATCAAGAACTGAAAGATATTTCTCTTGCTTTCGATCAGAGTAAGTTCAAATATGAAGAAATCATCGAAAAGCAGAGTATTCAAATCATGGATCAGATGAAAAAAGTTGAAGGATTAGAGGAAAAGGTTAGAATATTTTCAAATGAAAGTGAAAAACACAGAACTGAGGTCGATCTGCTCAGATCAGAAATCGCAAAGTTTCACGACCAGGAAAGACTTATAAAAAACTCAGAAAAAATGATAAAAGAACTGAAAAAAACTATTCAAAACTACGAAGAAACTGTTTCAAAAGGGAAAAAAGACTCAGAAACCCTTCAAACCTCTAACCTCGAAAACCTTGAAATATTTCAAGAAAATATTGACCTGTTAATGAAAGAAAATGAATCACTTGCCAAAAAAGTTGACTCTTTAAAAGTAGAAAATTTTACACTGCAGTCGAAACTCGACTCTATCTCCAGTCAATACTTATCTCTAAAAAACTCTTTTTTATCTGAAAATTCTTTTGAAACCTTGATTAAAGACCTGAACCTAAAATCATCTCAATTCGAAGAGTCATCAAAATCCTTCAAGTCTGAATCTTTATCCTTAAAAGACCAACTCGAAAAACACAACAAAAGGTTTCAAGAAGTTTCAAAAGAATCCCAAAAAGAAAAGCTTCATATTCACAAGCATTCAAAATCCTTACTATCCGAAATCTCATCATTAAAAACTGAACTTCTTTCAAAATCCTCAGAGATCTCGACCATCTCCACAAAAATGATAGAATTAAAATCTCAGCCCTTATCATCCCGTGACTATTCCAAGTTAGAATCCCAGTCAACCCGTGCAGCCTCAGAAATAAAAACAATAACAAGTTGCTATGAAAATTTCGAAAAAGATTACAAAGTCCAACAAGACTTCCTGCTTAACTCTTACATTTCTCTCAGTCAACGTCATCTTGTAGTCCAACGAAACTTAACTCGAATAGTTTCCCTTCTGAAAGAAAAGGAAAAAGAGATCCCGATGCTTCGAGAAATGATCGCCGAGATGAAAAGTCGTCAGTTGTACATCCCAGTGAGTGGCGATGTGATTGACAACTATCTGGCAAACTACATCAATTCCCGCTCTGAAAAACTTGAAGTGCCTTTTGTAAGGCTTTACCACGGGATGTATTTATTCGGCAGTAAAAAGGTTTCAATGAAAATCGAGAACTCAGGAATTGTCAGTAATTTTTAAATAGTCAGACTTGGAGGAGGCTTTTCAAATATTGACGACTTCATCAAGAACAACACTGAAAATGAAATAGAAAAAATCAGCGAAGGGAAAAAAGAACAGGAACGAAATCGCTCTGCAAGCCCTGAAGAAAGAAATGACAGGGAAGAGTTTAAGTTTAGCAGAAAACTTGATAGGACTTTAACAATGATGCTGGGAAAAAATATTAAAAGTAACAGGTCAAGTATTTCAATTGACAGGAAACCAGGAAGAAGAGATTCTGTTTTTAGTTAAGATTCAATTGCTTCGGACTTGCGTAGAATACCTTTTGGAGCTGGACTTGATGATCCTGACTTTCGACCTGTTCTTGCTTCTTGAATGAGTTTTTTTATTTTGAACTGGTAGCTGCTTTTTTCTTTCTCTTCAATTTGTTTCTTCAGTAGACGGGCCTTGTCGTGATATGAAATATTTTTCGTTATTTTCTTAGGTTTTTCGATTTTTTCTTCGTCTTTCGTGTCTGCTGAGATGTTTGTTATAGTCACAGGACTGGTAGGTTCTTTTTTTGTTATGAAGGACTTGGCCCTAGGAATCATTCCGTGGTTTTCCATGTTAACGACTAGGTTTTGAAGCTCTTTTAACTGCATTTGGTTTTTCCAAGATTTTGCATAGAAATTGTATTCATTTTTTTGAAATCTCATTTTTTCTTGCTCATCTTCATAGAACTTTTGTGTCAAGTAGTCCATTTCTTTTCTTTCACTTTCAAGTTGAAAAGTTTTCTGATTTTTTACTTGAGATTGTTTTTCATTTATCTGCATTTCAAGGTCTTGTTTGATCCTTCTCTGCATTTCTTGCTCTCTTTGCCTTCTAAGTCTGGAAGGAGTTTGTGGAATATTAAGTGAAGTTAAATTCTGATAATTCGCGACCTGTCCTCGTTTTTTTTTTTCTTGTTGAGTTTTTCTCTGTTTTTCTTCAATCTGTTTTAATAGATCCTGAGCATATCTCTGCTTATCAGGCGACTGTCTTTCAGGAAACCTCAGCGATGTTTTTTCATAAAATTCTTGAAGGTCAGGAGATTCGATTTTTTTTTCAAGAGTTTCAATCAAAGCAGTTTGTTCATCAAGCAAATTTCGATTACTCGGTTTTTTTTTCTCATTCGTGTAAGACTGAAACATATCAGTTAAAAAATATAAGTTAAAAATTCACTAGATTCAAAAAGTCACTTTCAGTAACACCTACTCTTAAAACTTTTCCATATTAATGGATTTTATGAAGAATCATTCAAGGTCTTCAAGAATCATGCATAAAAGTGACTCTCATCTGAAAAGTCTCTTTCTTTCTCCTGCAAGTCTCGTTCAAGGCCATGGAAGTGTCTTCAGCCCTGAAAAAGACTTGGCAGATGAAATTGAATCAGTCGAAAAACTCGATTTTTGGAATTACAGCAAAGCTCATGAATGCCTTGTCAGGACCAACACAGCTCGAGAGTCGCTTGAAAGAAAACTGAAGTCAGAAGACCTCGTGGCTCAGACCTTGCATCGTCGAAAACTGGGATCGACGTCTTCAGAAAACGTTTTAAGTAATAAAGAAAAGTCGAAGTACTACAAAAATTATGAAGAAGAATGTTTGAAGGCCTTCAATGAAATCCAGAATAAACTCGTTGTCAAAGTTGAAGCCAGAGACACTCTTAGAAAAACTCAAATTGACCTGAAAAATGAACTTGATCATGACCAGAAGCAGTTAAAAGAAGTAGAAAAACAAAGAATTCTCTCACCTTACAAGTTAAACCTTCCTAAAAACACTGAAGACCCTTCTAACATCCTTGCAAGTCTCATAAAAAAAAGAAATAGTTTTCTACAGAAAAACCAGGAAACCCGGGAGTTTTTAATTCAAAACATTGAAATGCTTCAAATTGAAATTAAAAACAAAGCGAAAGACTTGCAAGTTGTCGAGCAAGAAATCGAGACATTAAGAAGAGGACTAAAACTGGTGAAACAAGACATCATCAAGCATTTTTTAGTCATTCTTAAACAAGGAACTGACACCAGAGGAGAAGGTCTCTTCACAACAGTAAAATTTTTACTTGGCTTTAAAATCGACTTAAAATCTGAGAACTTTCCAGGAGTCCTCGACGAAACTTCAATTTTTTGCATAATGAGCATAGCACAAAAACACATCCTTCTTGATGAGTTATACGAAAAACTCGCTCATTGCTACTCAACAAAGGGAAGTACCCCTCATCATGCTTTAAGTATTCAAGACCGAATTGCGAGTTTGAAAAAAACGATTGTTGTGAGAAAACCTAATTATTCTGGAAGTAAAAAAAGAAAACTAGGCTGGTTCAAAGAAGAGTTTTTAAACGTGACTCAAGAAACTTTTACATCTGGTTGTTCTGAAACTGTGAGACTTGAAGAAAAAATCAATTCGATCAAGGCTGAAATTCGAGAGATGAAAGAAAATGAAGTCAGAAGACTTACCCGAGAATGTCTAAAAACAGCGAAAGATGTAAATTCACTTGTATGTCTTGTAGTTGGAAGTGATAACCTGGTTAAGTATAAGGTGGTCATGTTGAAAGAGGTTCAAAATGTTGAAAAAGTGAAAGAAAAAACAAGAACTTTCAGCTTTACCGATTGTCTCGTCCCTCGGCCGAAACTGAACTTTTCAAAGAATTAATGTTTTAATAAAGACTTTAACAAGCTTCTTCAACGAACATCTTTGGAAAGGTCTTCGAGTTGATTTTCCCTTTTTTCAAGACATGGACACTTTTATGTATTCTTTTTCGTAAGACACTCATAGCAAGTTCACAAATTCCTTTATCCTGCTCTTCAGACCCTCTCGACCTGACCTTTTCCTGTTTTTCAGAGTTGTCTTTGCGATACCCTTCAGGAATCATGGACTTTAGCAGTTCTTCTGCGATCTTCGACATTCTAGTATGTCCGACAGGCATGAGAATATTTTTCATGTTTTCATATTCAACAGTTTTTCTGTGATCCATTCTTTTTTTCAGCTTCAAAACACTTTTACTCAATTTCAAATGACTCATGCTAAGCCTGGTCTGAAAGGAAGACTTGCACGAAATCATTCCTTTCTGCATCTTCGGCACTTCTATTGGTTTAAGTAGTTTAGTCCTGTTAAAGTCAATAATTGAATAAGCCAGTTCACAGTTTTTGCAGACTTTACAAAAGTCATAAAAGTTTGAAGGTCGTAAATTTGGAGTTTTCTGCATCAGCAGGTCTAATGAAAGGAATTTTCGAGTTTCAAGCCCAAGAGGGTCTTCTGCGCAGGGTAAAGGGTTTTCAAATCGGTCAAGCAGTAGGCTTTTTTTAGTGACTCCTAAAGTCCTGGGTGCTGCCAAGGTCCCTTCTTCTAACACGACATGACAATACTGCCCAGGACATGCAAATCGATTTTTAATCATTTATGCAATCTAACTCTTATCCATCTCAATAAAATAATTTAAACCTTTAAGTCTTTCATCAATTTGAATCAATAAATGGACCGAAACAGGTGCTACTACAAGCTTTGCATTATAACAAACGGCAAACTTTTCCTTTACATGCAAAGATCTCAAGAGGTTAAACTAGGAGAGCTGATCACTCAAGACATCAGCGACCCTAGTCCTTTCTGGTACGTTTACCGGACACCTGAACAAGCAGTGTCCTCTGAAGTGCACTATACCAGTCGAGAACTGACAGGAAAACTCTCTCAAAAGACAGTCGTCAAGGTCAAGTGCTGGGGAAACTGCAATGAAAGTACTCGAAAATGGGCCTTTTCGCAAATGATGGCCGTGGAAAATATCGGAATGGTCAAAGAAAACATTTCTGTCATTCGAGCCACTTCTAAGATGAGAAACACGAAACAAGGAAGCCAAAGAAGAGAAATTTCTCCGAGAGGGGTAAAAGGAGGAAAAATGAACTCACCTGGAAGAGTCTATGCAAGTGTTGTCGCTCGGAAAGCCTCACCTGTCTATAAAAACTCTGTCAATTTCTTTAAGGATAACAGTACTGTCAAGGAACTACTGAGAAAAATGCAGGAAGATACTGAAAAAATCGAAAAAGACTTTTTGGAACTTGAGAAATTTAATGATTTTCTGAAATTTGAAGACTTGGATACTGACCGGTCGTTGAAAAGGGTTAAATCTTGAGTAATATAAGTAGTTATGATAATTTTTGTGATTTTTTGCCAGGCTCTCGCTGTTTTGAATAGGTTTTGCCAGGAGCCTGAACATTGGGAAGGCCTTGTGAAGAGAAGTCTTTACCAGATTGAAAGAACTGATGACTGGCAGCCAATTCGAATTCAAACTTTATGGGAACCTTCTCATCACTCTTCCTTTTACCAACAATTTTTACAGAAATCAATAAACTACTATCAAAACTCTTTAAAAGTGAAAAGACTAACTCAGCCTATTCTAGCAAATCCTTTCTTTTTTTGTATTCCTGATAAGAGTTTCTTGAACAATCAAACATTTAAAGCAGATTTTGTGATAACTGTGAAATTTTTCAACAATTCTGATGTGAAATACGCAGCAATGGCTTATCCCTGCCTGGATTCCGAGGAGTCTAAAAAGAGCCAGCCGATAACAGGTCACATGAAACTAAACCTTGCATATCTTCCAGACTATTCCTCATCCCAGCTTCAAATGATTTTAACTCACGAGCTTACCCACGCATTAGGCTTCACAAGTAAATTATTCTCAAGTTTCCAAAATCCTCTGAAAAATTCCTCAGAACCATTGAGTGTCTTGTTAAACAAAACAGTTCGAGAAGTGCCAAGAGTTCTTTTTTCAGGAGAAACAGTAAAAAAACTTGCTCAAGAAGCTTTCAGTTGTGACTCACTCGAAGGACTGGAACTTGAAAACCAAGGCGGAAGAGGCGTCGCGCTTTCTCATTGGGAACGAAGACTGATGATGAATGATTTCATGAACCCTCAAATCGTCGATGGCCCTGCTGTTTATTCTGACTTGAGCCTCGCAGTTCTTGCGGACTCTGGCTGGTACTCAGTCAGTTTTGAATATTCTGATAAGATCATCTGGGGTTTTCATAAAGGATGCCAGTTTATTCAGGAGAAGTGCCTTGATCATGGTCTTCCTGCTTTTGAAGAGTTTTGTAAACCTGACCAGAGAGAAACTTGCACTTTTGACTTGGAAGGGATTGGAAAATGTGAAGTTTTCTTGCAAGAGGAACTTGAAGAAGCTTTTCAGTATTTTAATGACTCGACGGGTGGAGACTTTTTCGCTGATTTCTGCCCTGTGGTTAAAGGAAATTACTTTTGTGAGGAGAATGAAGAGGAAAATCATCGGGAAAATCATCGTGTTGACCGTGGAGAGAAGAAATGTGAAAACTGTCGCTGTGTTGAGGGAAGTCTAGGGAAGAATTCTAGTTTTGAAGAGAATTTACCGGGCTGCTTTGAAGTTTTCTGCTTGGGGCGTGAGTTGTTGTTGAAAGTTGACGGACAGGAGGTGCTTTGCTTTGAAAAAGGACAAATTGTTCAGGTTGAAGGATTTCAGGGAAATTTGATTTGTCCTGATATTGAAAAGATTTGTAGAAACTTTGAAAAAAAACAGGGTTTTAATAAGTTCTGCCCGGGGGGACAGTGCGAGTCTTTCGCTGCTTTTTTTGCTTTGGCTGCGGTTTGGATTTTTTAAGATATTTGAATTTGGTTTCAATTTTCTTTTATTCTTAGCTAGCTTGATGCTTTAATCTTAAATATTTTAAATCAAGTCTGGCTAGTGATGCTTTGAGTTTTTCTTCTTCATCATTCACACATTCTAACTCACAGTCTAAAAATTCTTCGTTGTTTTCAGGAATAGCTTTGAACTTGTTGACGAACTTTGACTGTTTTTTTACTTCTACCTTGAGAGGCACTTCATCTTTTGTCTTAAAAACAGGAATCGTCTCTTTTTTCTCTTCCTTTTTCTCTTCTATTTTTTCTTCTTTTCTCTCTTCTATTTTCTCTTCTTTTTTCTCTTTTTTCTCTTTTTTCTCTATTTTCACTTCTTTTTTCTCTTCTTGGCCCTCATACCTGGCATCTCCAAGAAAATTCTCCTCAATTTTCATCTTTCCTGAAATTTTTCGTTCTTCTATTTTTTTCCCCTCAGATTCCAAAACACTTACTTTTCGAGTCTCTCTGGGTGCATTTTTTCCAACCTCAAATCTTTCACCTCCTATTTTAATCAGGTTTTTCGTTAAAACCCTTTTCGTCGGCCTGACATTAGAAAAAACTTCAATTTTTTTAGGCGCCCATTCGTTGATACTAACTCTGAAGTTTTCTTTAAGCCATTCAGGGTCTTCGTTTTTTTGTCTTCCAGGAGAATGACAGAGTTTCGGGCGATTTTGAAAAAGTTTCTTTAAATTCGTGCTTCCCAAGTCAAGACTATCAAGAAGGTCTCCTTTTTTCCAAGGAAGGTTTTCAGATTTTTCAGGAATTTCCGAAAGAGGAACTTTGAACAACTTGGGGATTCTTGAATCATCAGGAATAGAAAATAATGGCTTTTTGAATGATAAAGGCTTTGGGATCTTGCTGTTTGCCATTTCGAGGTCTAAGGCTCGGATATTTTCAGATTTTTGTGAATTGTCTCTGATGATTAGTGAGTCGAAATTGTCTTTTACTTTAAATCTCGCTTTTTCTTGTTTTTGCAGAGCTTTTAACCTCTGTTGAGCTTCAATCATTTTCGAGTGACTAAATATTCAAGACTCTTTAATCTGCGCCGGGATTTTCACTCTGTGAAGTTGTTTAAATCTAAGCATATCCTGCTCAGTTTTTTCCTTTTCTTGTTTATTTTTCTCTTCCTGCAGTTTTTTCTTATCCCTGCTGTAAAATCCTTTCATATTACTAAATATTTAAGAAATAACTAAAAAATCCCAGCTTTCTTTTATCGTTCATATCTTTCAAATGTATTGACAAGAATATCGACTTCTCCATTTTTACTGTATAAAAAAGACAGTAATGGGAAACTGTCTCTGTTGCTGCCTGCGAGACAACCTAGACCTTCAGGTTTCTTCTATTTACGACATTTCCATGAAGGACATTCACCAACAGCCTGTCAGTTTTTCTGAGTACCGTGATCGGGTACTGTTAATTGTAAACGTCGCTTGTAAATGACAACTGGCTGGGAAAAATTTCGACCAACTCGTCATGCTTGACACTCAATATCGATCTAAAGGACTTGATATCCTTGCTTTTCCTTGTAACCAGTTTTTTTGGCGTGAATATGGAACGTCTCAGGAAATCATTGAATATACTCAAAAAAGAGGAGTCAGTTTTAGAGTGTTCGAAATGGTCAATGTCAATGGAAGGAGGACTTGCGAACTTTACAAGTTTCTGAGAAGGAAAAGTCAACTTGATAGAACTAAGATTGGACTTAACTTTGGAAAGTTTTTAGTTGATCGAAATGGAAATGTGTTCAAGTACTATGGACCACTTACGAATCCTTTGGAAATTGTAGATGATATTGAAAAGTTACTTTAAAAAAACTCTTCAGGTGAAAGTTTTTCGCTAAAATTTGTGAAGACTTGAGAAGAGCTGTTGATTAGTTAATTTATTTGTATGGTTTTAATGGGGTGAAGAATCTAAGCGTTTATTAAGATCTTAATGGATGGCATGAAACCTCCCATTTTTACTGTGATAAAAGACAGTATGGGGAACTGTCTCTGTTGTTGTCTGAGAGATGACCTGAAACTACAGGTGTCTTCTATTTATGACATCAAAATGAGAGACATTTACAATGAAATCGTCGATTTTTCACAGTTTCGTAATCGCGTTCTACTCATTGTTAATATCGCTTGCAAATGACAACTGGCAGGCAAAAACTTCAACCAACTCGTAACGCTTGACACTCAGTTCAAATCCAAAGGACTTGATATTCTTGCTTTTCCTTGTAACCAGTTCTTTTGGAGAGAATATGGAACTGCTGAACAAATCATTCAGTACATCAGAAAGAAGGTCGTTAGGTTCAGGGTATTCGAAAAAGTTGATGTCAATGGCAAAAATACTTGTGAACTCTACAAGTTTTTAAGAAAAAAAAGCAAGCTTGACTGTACCAAGATTGGACTAAATTTTGGAAAGTTTTTAGTTGATCGAAATGGAATGGTTTTTAAGTATTATGGACCTTTGACTGATCCTATTGAGATTACTGATGATATTCGAGCACTACTTTAAGAGAAACTTCAAGTGATGGCCTTTCTGTAAAATTTCGGAAGACTTGAGAAGAATCTAATAAAGAGTGATAATTGTTTATAATTGAAGTGAATTAATTTTAGAGTAGTTTTTGAAAATCAATGAATTTTAAGTGTTTTGAAAGGATCTAGTGATTTATTTTACAGGATTATTGAAAATTTGTTAAGAAGTGAAATCAATTGTTTATAAATATTGACATCTTTACTTGCTGATAGTTCTATATTAAAGACTGATCACTTCGATGAATTAAAGTAGCGTTTATTGATTTCTGAATGTATTAACTAGAAAGATTAGTAAAATAAAATAAATCTACTAAACTCTTAGATTCCATATTATGCTCAATATTTCTTGTAGAGACTCTTTAGCCATGTTTATAATTTATGCCAAAGACAATCGGCCTAAATATCTCATTTTTACCCCATCACAAAACAAGAAGCTTCTAAACATTATCAGTATAGTCAATCATTGAATTCCTATCAAACCAATCACATTTTAGTGACAATCACAGGAAAAACCTTAACTAAATAGTTATACAAACCATCAATTTCTAACTAAAGATCTACCTAACCTTCACTGCATCCATTTATTAAGCATAATGTTTTGAAATCTCAAATCTTCAGCTCTTCCCAAAAGATAAATTTCATTGAAACTCTTGAGAGTTTCAGTAAAGGGAGACATTCATGCAAAAATAGAGGTTCATGCACAAGACCAGTCACTTCGATACCAGGATATCCAGTTGGCTTCTGAGAACTCTATCAATCAAGACAAACCATATCAAAATATCATGACTTTCCTTTAATCTTGTATAAAATATTGAAAAACTACTCTAAACTCTTCTTCAATCGAAAGTCATCCCGAATAAGTGAAGACTTAAGTAGTTAAAACTAATATTTAATATGGAAGATATCAAAACCGCTTTCAAATCAAGTTTTTCTCTACTCGAAATCGACCGGGTGTTAAAAACTCATTCAAAAAGTCTGACAGTGACTCAGTTCCGAAAGCTGGTAATCAAGATATAGACCGAAAGTGACTTTGCCTCAATTTCCAAACTTTTGCATCAAAACCTTGACTTTCTCGAAGAAATCGTGATTTCCAACCAAATAATTTCATCCCGTAGTTTGAGTCTTTTATCCGACTCTCTAAAAGAAAACTCAAATCTTCAAGTTCTAAATTTATCAGGAAACACTTTTATGAGTGATCTTTCTGAGCTTGTTTCTGGAATTTCATCTTCCAGTCTGAAACATTTGGACCTTTCAAGATGTCAACTGACAGACCTGCACAGTGCTCAAGTTCAGTCTTTGCTGAAGACTTCAAGTCTTTCAGGGCTGAGCCTTGAGTTTAATAATTTCAAGTCTTTGAATTTGTTTCAGGCGCTGAGCGAAAATCACTTTATTGAAGAGCTTAGTGTCAGTCATAACCCTCTCGGCTTAAATGAAGTCTTAGCTATTATGGACGCTTTGGTCATCAACAAGTCGTTGAAGGTGTTGGCGATGCAGGGGTTCAATAATATTTTGTATGATAAAAAACTTGCTGAAGTACTTCGAAGGAGTTTTTTGATTGTATTGAAATACGACCTTGATATTGTAGAACAGAAGGCTTTAAAAGAGTTGGAAGATACTTTAATGAGACACAATCGATGTCTTGTCAGTATTGAGTCTAAAGGAGTTGATTGGGACGCTCTTACTGTGAAGCATCCTTTGTTTTCAATTAAACAAGCACTGAAGGCGAATTTATGGCTCAGTCAAAATGAAGTACTTCCAAGTGACTTGAATGATGATATCTTTTTAGACGTTCAGGATGTTATTTTGATGAAACAAGAACTGGAAAATACGGAACAGGACCAGCTAATTGAAGAAGAAGAAATGATTGCTTTGGAATATGATCAAATTCCACAAGTTCTTATTAAAAATCAAGATCTTGACAGTCAAAAACCAGTGAAACTCCTAGAAATTCAGGAAATTCCAGAAAAAAATCTCCACCTCGGCACTAAAATCCCTGAACCTCTCATTATCCGTGAAAAGCACTCAGAATACAAAAAATCCTTAGAAAACAACCAAAACCTCGCTGAAAACATGCAAAATTTCCAGCAAATCCTCGAAAAATTCGAAACTAAATTCGAAAAAGTTCTATTAAAAGTGACTGAAAATATCGAAAAATTAGAAGAAAAGCTAGAATCTCAACAAGAAGACCTAGAATCATTAAAAAACACGATCACTTCCCGTTTAAACAAGTTAGCAGAGCAAATCGAGTTAGAAGTAACATCGTTCACAGGTAAAAGCAAGCACTTTTCATCAAGACTAGAAGAAAAAATGATTCAACTCGAGCACAAAGATGATAGAAAATCGATTCTTCTAAAAGAAATCGCCGAGCAATACGAAATCACTCAAGAAACCATGAAAGACCTCGACCATCGCATAGACGAACTGGATCATTACTTAAAAACTCTCCCGAAGCCTGAGTCAATCCACCCGAAGCAGTCTTCAACAAATCCTGAAATTTTAGCAGACTTTCAAGACCTTCAAGAAAAACTTTCTCTCAACTTATCCAAAACCAACACTCTTGAAGAGCAAATCAGAAAAAATCTCTCAAGAGTCGAAAGCCTGAAACAAGACCTACAGAGCTGGCAAAGTGATTTTTCAGTAAATCTCGCTGAAATAGAAGCAAAAGTCGCTGATATTTCCAGGTTTAAACCTCAGTTTAATACCTTGCAAAAAGAGACTTTTTCTAAAATCACTGCAATTGAATGTAAAATTCTTGAAATTTCTGATGATTCAAGTTTACAAGACTTGAACTTCAAAGTTGCTTCTGCTGAAAATAGACTAGCGGCTTTAGAGGAGAAACTTGCGAGAGGTTTGAATGAGACTGCTTTCACCATCAAGCATCGTGACCAGCTCATTGAAAGTCGCCTGGCATATCTGGAGCAAGAGCGTCTGAACATAGAAGAG
Source organism: Stentor roeselii (assembly GCA_006503475.1). Taxonomy (NCBI): domain Eukaryota; phylum Ciliophora; class Heterotrichea; order Heterotrichida; family Stentoridae; genus Stentor; species Stentor roeselii. The sequence continues at coordinate 32,951 of RSEH01000110.1, forward strand.
CTTAGAAGTCGACTGCTGATGAAAAGTGAGGAAAGTATGCGAGAGTCATTTATGAGTCGTGACAAGTCACTCGACGAGCGCATCGCAAGTTTAGAAAAAATGACTACCAGCAAAAAACCATGCAATTTACGTAATTAATTAACCTAGAAACCGACTAAAATAAACTCAAAGAAACCTTCCTTCAACTTACTGACCAAACAACCAGTAATTTACTTGTAAAATATTCAGTAATCATGTCGTATATAATAATGACACAATTAGGACGAAACCTGGAAGAACTCCGAACTCTTTTCAAACACCTTCAAAATAAATCATTCAAAACTCTCATCAGTTGGAAAGGCTCTTCATGTGAAGCCCGACATTTGGAAATTTTCGAATCAGTCGTCTTGGCTACTTGGAACCGAGGACTGAGCCTTTCTGAATTCGTCAGTCGATGCAAGACTTTAGGAATCGAGGCTCATATCGAATCACAAAAAATTTCAATAAACTTTCCAAAACATCCTGACCTTCAAAGACTTGAAAGAAAAAAACCGAGTCTCGTGTTTAGAAGACTGCAGTTCATGGAAGACAAACAACGGAAACTACAGGAAATGATATCAAGAGTCCAGGGAAAGCTAGAAAAAGCGATTCAAATCAACAAACAAATAAAATCTGAGTTAACTCTTTCAAAAGACCTGCAAATGGATAAGATTTCTCAGCTTTCCATACAAGCCTAGTGTAAATTCAAACTTAATCTAATTATTCGTCAACAGTGAAAAATCTTCCAGCACTTTTCTGTTCTCTGTCTTTCACCGAGTCGAGTTTGTTGATCCTGGGTCTGAAGTTTTCAGGGTCTCTTCTAAAGGTGATATTCAACATGCTTAAAAAGCGGTTCATTCCCGAGATAAGGCCTTCAGGACTTTTCGCAGTACAGTCAATTGAAGGAGTGCCTTCATAGACCACAACTTTATCAGCAAGGTAAGTGGCCATGATGAAGTCATGTTCAACAATAAAAGCAGTTTTCTTGTTATTCAAAATAAATCTTTTCATCACTCTAGCCGCGACTATTCTTTGCTCTGAGTCTAAATAAGCTGAAGGTTCATCAATAAGGTAAATATCTGCAGTTTTTCCTAGAGTCAAAGCAATTGCCACCCTTTGAAGTTCTCCTCCACTGAGTTGTTTCACTTCATTATCAATAACGTCTTCGATTTTCAGAGGTTTCATCACGTCTGACTGGAACTGAGCGTTGTTCAAGGACTCTCTGATCTTCTGATGAAAAAGGCCTCGAACAGTTCCTTGAAAGGTGGCGGAGATGACTTGTGGCTTGTAAGAAACTGACAGTTCTGGCACTTTGCTTCCTTCATCAGGGGCGAGTTTCCCTGCAAGCATTTTGATGAAGGTTGTTTTTCCTGTGCCGTTCTGACCGAGCATCACGATGATTTCCGAGTTGCTGAAGTTTCCAGGTTCAATAGTCAGGCGGAAACCGTTGAAGGTCTTTCGCATGGCTTCATAGTTGTAATGTGCAGTTTTCGATAACATGGCGAACTCATCTGGTGAATCTGAAACATTAAAAACAAGAGCATCATCACGGAACCTCAGATTTTCAGTAGGAATAAAACCTGCCAAGAAGATGTTAATTCCTTCTCGCACGCTGAAAGGCATGGTGACCACTCCATAAACAGAAGGTTCTCCCCAGAGACAACAAATAAAATCAGATAAATAATCCAAAATCGCTAAATCATGCTCAACACAAATCACGTAATTCTCTCCATGCAACAAACTCCGAATCGCAGTAGCCGCCTTCATTCTCTGCTGCACGTCCAAGTAACTGCTAGGTTCATCAAACATATAAACATCATTATTCTGAATCGCAACAACACAAATAGCGAATCGTTGCAACTCGCCTCCAGAAAGTACAGCAATTTCTTTATCAAGTAAATTTTGCATGTCAAGAAGTCGAATCATGTCTTCAAGGATCCCTTTCTGGTCCTTGCTCCTCAAAACATCGCCGACGATTCCTCGAACGGCTTTAGGAATATAGTCCACGTATTGAGGCTTTATGGCGGCTTTAAGGTGGTCCTCCAGAATTCGAGTGAAGTAGTTTTGAAGCTCTGAGCCTCTGAAGTTGACGAGGATTTCGTTCCAGTCGGGAGGGTCTGCGAAGCGGCCGAGGTTTGGCTTTAACTTGCCTGAAAGGATTTTAAGAGCTGTGGACTTGCCGGTGCCGTTTGAACCCACAAGGCCCAGGACTTCGCCGTTTCTTGGCATGGGAAGACGGTGAAGTTTGAATGTGTTTTGACCGTATCGGTGAGTTGTTTCTTTTTCCAGGTTCTTTGGAAGGTTGATTATGTGGATCGCTGTGAATGGGCAACGCTTCACGCAGAGACCACAACCGATGCATAATTCTTCTGAGATCTTTGCGAGCTTTGCTTTGTGACCTACCTCGATGCATAACTTCCCTGATTTGTTGATTGGACACACTTTTTTGCATTCTAGTGAACACTTATCAGGACGGCATTTATCCTTGTTGATAATAGCGATCCTAATTAGACTGTCCACCATTTATTATAGTAGGTGTTGGATGTTTATTTATTAGGAGGGTTTATTTGGGGAAGTTTAGGGTTTGTCATGGTTGAGTAAATTCTCCTATTAAAAAAACTCACTTAATACATTTAAGTTAAAGGTCTACAATACTTCCTATCACCTTCAGAAGAAAGCCTTCGATGCAATACAAGTTGAACCCCTTCAACAGTATTCGCATCCCTTTTCGGAAGTTTCCACAACTCATCCAACAAGCTTTCAAACACCAAACTTTTCGGCTGAGTCTTCAAAAAGTTCCTCTTCTGGATAACCATCTTCGTTCTCACAGTTTTTTTCTCAGCCCTGGCCTTTTCAATAAGATTTTTTCCTTTCTGAATATTTTGAAATACAATTTCAGGAATTTCCTGATCAACGATTTCGCATTGACACTTCAACTTTCCACAGTTCTCACATTTTTTAGGAACCTGTTTATTAAGCAAGACTAAAACATTCGATTTAGTCAAATTTTGCAGTTGTGGGTCGATTTTATTGACAATTTTATGAGGAATGCGAGTTTGTGACTTGTTTTTTTTTTCTTTTCTTTTGGATGTAGTAGGGTCTGCAGTGGTTTCTCTGGGCAGTGTTGAGAATTTATACTCAGAGTTTAAAAGCCTTGCCTTAGGCGAGCTATTTCTGAATTCACTTTGTTGTTCTTGAGCTTCGTCGTAGCCTTTCCAAGGTTTTCCCTGGTCTTTCTCAAAAATTGACTTGACTTTTTCAGCTACTCGTCCGTAAGGTTTGAAGCTGATTTGATTAGGACTGTTTTCTGAGACGGTTCTTCTATGAAAAGGTTTGATTTCTTCATTGTTTTTCTTAGTTATTTTTTTTTCATATGAGTCTGAAAGTATTACTTTTCTTTTCATGAACCTGGGAAATTTGTGGGTGTGGTAAAAAGGGTCATGTCTTTGAATTTCAATTGGACTGTTCAAGATTTCTTCTATTGTCGGCCATTTAGACATAACTATTTATTACATTTTTTCATAGCTTGCCGGAATCTGACAGTTCTTTTAGAGAACTTTGATGACTTAGTTGAGATGAATTTTGAAACTCTTCAAAGTAAAACAATGACTTGTTTAAAAAACCATGCATTGAGCAAGTAATCCGCGCTTTTAATGCTGGATTCCAACCCATTGTTAGAAAGTGTTCAAAAGTTTTACATTCTTCTTTGATTTGATTAACGCAAGAGTTGCTTCTAGTTTTTCTATCTTTTTCCAGGTCCACCCAAAAACTTTGCAGGGCATTTCGAGCTTCATCAGCAGAAAGATACAAAATTTCATTAAGTAAATCAGCGAACTTTACCCTGTAAAGTTCGAAAACAGTTTCATAGTTGACTTCAACACTGTTATACCTATTTTCATGACTGTTAAGAGGTAGTTCAAACTGATGTTCTTCTCTGACCTCTTCAGCACTTCCCACAACCCGATACTTCAAATTGACCTGAAGAAGTCTAAGCAAAAAGTTTTCCTTAAACGGAATTGAACATGGCATCAAATGCAAATGAATACAAATTTCTAAAGGCTTTCCTGAAGTGACATAAGACCGATGGTCGTAAACCTTTTCGATACTGAAAGGAACGACTGACCTGATCAATTCCGCCGTGACTTTCAAGCCATCCGCGTATAAACTTGTCAGATCTCCGAAGCAGCTTCCGAAGGCTTGAAAAAGAGTTGAAGGATGAGGCACGTTGTAGTAATTCGCGATTTTTTCACTGAATAATGAACTCAAAGCTTCTGTTGAATGTTCGCCTAAACCGAAGATGTAGACGAAAAAATTTGTGGAAATTTCTGCTTTTTTTATGATTTCTTTTACTTTTTGAAGAACTTGGTCGCACTTGCTGAATAGGATCAGACTTGAGATTGTGTTGCACATTCTTCTCATTCCTAAGACGGTTAAACCTGAAGTGAGACCTTCTGCTAAGTTGCAACCTCCTGAGCCTTGGATTAGGTGAAATGATTTTAAGAGTTTGGACTGGTTGTGATAAGTTGCTGATGTTAGTGGAATTAGCTTGAAGGCTGAATCGTTGAAGGCGATGATGCTCATTCGGTCGCATTTACTGAGTTTATGGACACTGTATTTTAAACATTTTTGGATTGAGCTTAGCCAGTGACTGCTCATGCTTGAACTAACCTCTACTACAAACACAATGTCAAGTCCTTGACGTTCTGGAATATCAGGCGGAGTTAATTGAAGTAAGCATGGGAACTCTTGAATTTCTGTTTTGCTTAGATTAATTTGGTTTGTGTAAGGCTTAAATTTAACTTCCAGGCGATCATAATGCAGTGAGCAACTCTGCAAAAATTCATTAGAATAAATAAGTGGCTCGTCATCAGGATAAGCCTTGATAGAGCTGTCATTAGATACAAGGTTGACTGAATGTTGTTCAGGTGAACAACACAAAACATTACTAGTTTTAATTCCCATGTTAAAGGATTATCATCTTAATGAGATAATCAATAAATCCTTTCAATTAATCTAAACCTAAATGATGCATATTGAAAAATTCAAACACCACAAATTGTAATTAATCATCTTTTCTATAAACAATTCATTTTCTTATTCAAACAAACCCCAGCTACATAAATCCTTCTCTACCTAAACTAATACTTTCCCTGTAGTTTAAATCAAATAAATAATGGACGAGCATCACCGGACAAGTGAAAATGAATCTCCTGAGTCCTTAAACTCAGGTGATCTTCTAACTCAGCTTAAAGAAAAGCTTAAAGTTCAAGCACAGAGAATCAGAAGTTTAGAATCTTATAAAGTCTTATGCGAAGAGCGTCTCTTGGAATTGTGCCCGTCTCATCCTCTGCCTGTACAGCCGGAGCATATAGGCTCAGGAGGACCGTCCTTATCTCAAGAACTTCTTACTTCACGTCAAAAAATCGCTAAGTTAGAGCAGCAGTTATCTCAAACTGCTGAATTGGTTCCAAGTCCATCAAACTCAGTGACTTACAACAAATTACACGAGCTATACACTCTTCTTCATCAAAAATACAACGCAACTCTAAAAGAAAAAAACGAATTAGAAGAATCTCTTCGAAACGAAGTAATATCATCCGAAGAACAACGAGCCTACATCGAAGTCTTAAAACAAGCAATTGAAATTCGGATGGAAGCTTTAGGTCTAAAAGGTGTAAGACCCGATGAATTCGCTGAATTCTCTCAAATGCGTATTTCAGTCGACGACTCCCGACGAGAAACAAGTCGAATCACGACAAAGATCTCCGACTACGAAGCGCAAATCAAGTCCCTCACAGAAAGTCTCAAAATAAAAACCGCTGAATGCGCAGAAGCAAACAACGACCGAGACGTGTTAACTGAACAACTTCATCAAGCAGCAGAAGCCCTTCAATTCGCAGAAGAAGAAGTCATGAAACTTGAAGAAGAAAAAACGAATTTAATTGATTACGTCGAGACTCAAGCTAAAGTCGAACAAGAGCTTTCATCCGACTTAAAAGACTTAAAAGCGAAATATTCCAACATTCAAGATGAAAATCGAAAACTCAGCAAAAGTATTCAAACGACTGGAGATGAAAGCAAGAAAATACTTAATGAACTTGAAAGTGTAAAAAATGAGTTTAATAGAAATGAACGTACTTTGAAAGATACTCAACAAAGTTTCATCAATTTGAAAGCCCGAGCTGAAGAGAAAGATAAAAGCATTCAGAAGTACCGAGAAGAAAATAACAATCTTTCTATTCAAAACACTGGACTTCAAGCTGAAAATATTTCCTTATCTGAGAACCTGGCGAAGACTGACCAGGAGTTAAAAATGATTAAAACTTTACTGGAAAACCAGAAACTCGAAGATGAACGACTCAAAGAAAACCTGTCGCAAACGAAAAACTCGCTTCACAGTCTTCAGGAAGAAAAAAATCGACTTGAAAAGACCAGCTTTGAAACTCATCATCGACTCACTGATGTCACTCGAGATTTTGATGACTTGACGCAGAAATTAAATCAAACTCATAAAACTCTTCAAAACTATTCAAATGACTTGGAAACTCTGAAAAATCAAAATCGAATCGCGGCGGATAAAGAAGAAGCTGCGAATCATCTTGTCCAAGAACTGAAAAAGCAGAATCAGAAGTTTCAAAATGAACTTGACAACCTTGTAAAACTACAGCAATCAACTCATAGTGAGTTAAAAACAACTCGACAAGAGGCAGATGAAACAAAAGCTAAACTTTTGATGCTGAGCAAGGAAAAAGAAGCTCTTGAAGGAAAGTTAAGAGAATTTAACTCTATGCTTGAAAGTGAATCTCAGAATTTCAGACATTCTCAGAAGGAAAATGATGAACTTGTGTATAAAATTGAAGAACTCAGTAAAAACTGCATGATTGCAAATGAATCTTGTGAAGATACTGAAAATCAGTTAAAGCACTGTCAACTGGAACTTCAGAACTTATCAGACCTTCTTGAAAGAACCCATCAAGACCTAGAGCAAGAAAAGTACCAAAGAAGCTCTCACTATGAAGACCTGGTTAAATTATCTTCAGAAAATGAAAAAATCAAAAGAGACCTGGCTTCTTTAAGAGAGTCTTTAGACCTTTCTCTAAGAGCCACTAGAAACCTAAGCTCTCATTCAAACAACACCCTATTAAAAGACCTTCAATTTTCAGACAAATCAAACGACCTTGCCCTTCACAAGTGGATCGAAGCAGTAATCAGAGAAGTCTCAGAAGTTTCTCAGAAATTAGTCGAATCTTCTCAAAACTCAGAAAATTTCAAGCAAAAAAACTCGATTTTAATGAAAGAAAATGAAAAGTTGAATAATGATATAAGTGAAGCAAGAAATCGTGAAACTCTTTTAAAGACTCAGCATTTGGAAAGCTTGAATCGAGAAATTTCTGGAGTAAAGGAAAGTTTCAAGAGTCAAGTGAATGTCTTACAACTTGAAATCGTTTCACTTCGCAATAGCATGAACGGGCTTTATGATGAAATTGATGAACTAAGTAGTAAGAATCGAGTTCTTAATAGTGAACTGATGCAGGTTAGAAGCAAACTAGTCACCAGTGAGCAAGGACTTGTGAATTATGAGAAAAAGTATAAAATTGTTCTATCGGAAAGAGACCAGCTTGAGAGGATTATTAATAAGTCGCCACTTAGGAGTAATATTTAAGAGTTTTTAGAAGATTTAGAGATTTTTAGTTACTTATAAAGCCAAAAGATTGCTTAGGGGCAGATAGTTCTTCAGTTGTCTCTACTCGTCCATCTGGATGTCTCACAGTTGTCACTGTCTTCGATACTGTCTTTCCATTCACTGTCTGCACAACTGTCTTCACACTTTTCGAACATCCTCCAAACCCTGAAGAAAATCCTCCAAAATCACTAAATGTAGAAAAACTGCTAAACCCACTTGAAAACCCTCCTTTTTTCCCTCCAAAATTAGAAAAACCTTCAAAAAAGTCCTCAAAAGGGTTCTTCCCTCCGAAAAAGTGCTTAAAAATCTCAGAAGCATCATCAAATGAAAAGTTCGAGTCACAGTTTCCATTAACTCCAGCAAGTCCATATCGGTCATAAGCAGCTCTTTTCTGAGGGTCAGACAACACCGAATAAGCTTCTCCAATTTCCTTAAACTTCGCTTCTGCCTCTTCTCGATTTCCAGGATTTTTATCAGGATGGTATTTTAAAGCAAGTTTTCTATAAGCTTTTTTAATAACTTCATCCGAGTCGTTTTTTTGTACTCCAAGAGTTGCGTAATAATCAGTTTTATTTTGCATTAGTCAAAACATTCCAGTCGACTTTTATACTATTCAGAATCTTCTAGAAAAATATGGAGTTAAGGTTATCTACTCTTAATACCTAAGTTGTCCTGGATCACCTGGATCAACTTTTTCGATTTTTCCAGCCCTTTAGAACAAATACTCTCAATTTCTTCCTGGTTCCTCCTACAGTGTTCGATTTCACTTGTAAGTTCTGAATTTGCAAGTCCATCAGCGAGTACTTCAAGATTTTTGACAATCTTATTGTTTCTAACGACTTGTTTTTTGATAAGTGCGACTTTCACAGCTTTTTTATCGACTTCTTCATCACTGACTGTGAAATAGTCGAGTTTGTGAAGAAAGTGTTTTTGAGGAAAGTGCTTTTTCCAGTACATCACTTTTTCGATTTCGATGATCATCTGGGCCAGTTCTCGATATCCGAGGATGTCGTCGACAGTGTCGACGTAAGACGCGGTGTCTGACATGATCGCGATTAACAAATTCAGCATGATGAGTGGGTTGATCATGGAAGCCACAAAAAAGATGCCCCAGTCGAAGTAAGAGTGAAGGTCAGTCTCCAAGTCGCCCAAGTCAAGACGATAAGCGACTGTCAAGTACATCGCAAAGGACTTAGCTTCAGGGTTTCTCATGTAATAAACAAAGGCAAAGGCAAGCGTCGCATAAAACAACATGAAGAAAAAAGTAGTGATATCGATAATCACCTGAACTATCAGTCGCACCATGTACCTGGTCTCATCAAACATCCTGAAACAGCCAATACCTCGCGTCCAAGAGAAAATCAGCACAGAAAGTAAAATATCTGTGTTGTAATCCCCTCCCCATGCCATAATCGCATAAAAACTAAAGCTGATACTTCTAAGTTGGTCTAAAACATTCCAAGCATTTTTCCAATAATCCCCGAAATCCGTTGCAATTTGAAGGACTTCCCAGAAGACAAGAACTGAATGAACTAAAATAAGTAAAAACAAGAAAAGTTTACTTTCAAGTAAGACGACGATATGAAGACCAAGCATGACGAGGTACAAGATATAAACAAGTCCTACAATGTAAGTGGGTCTTTTAAGAAGTGACCATTTGTACATCAAGTACTCGATGACTATCTTACTTCGGAAAATCGTGTGATCTGGGCAGTCCAAAAGACTTTCCATGAACTCGATGCTGTCGTTTGACCCGGGGTCGATACTTAGAGGAATCGCTGACTGATGGAAAATAACTGGACGACCTGTACTTGGAAACATCTCATTTGGATAAAATTTGTCGGAAAATAAGTTGAACTGGTCTGAAGGGTCCCATTTCGGAAGGTCCGCCTCGATTTTGCAGAATCTTGGAAGGTAAGGGTCACTGTTTTCTACAAATAAACTTTCGTAAAGCTTGCTGATGTAGCTGTACTCGATGCGATTTAAAGATGTTAAACAGTTCTCTAAAGGAATGTAAGCTCGAGGGTTTCTTGGCTTACCTTCACGTCCTTGACTCTCGATTTTCATGTATTTTAAACAGATGTCGATGCAGTTTTTAAACTCTTTTTCTACACAGATTGTAAGAGGACTTTCACTTTTTATACTGCTGAAGAAATTTGCCTTGTTTCCAGGGAAAAACAGGGCTTTTTGCAGGTCGACGAAACGGTTTGAATAAGCTAAAATATGTGCTGGGCCTATGAGATAAGGCGCGATGATCCAATGGTTGTTATTCATTTCATAAGGCACTTTTGAGTCCTTTTCTTGAGACTGTATCAGGAACTTCATGAACCTATGAACGGATCCTAAAGACTTTCCTGTGATGTGAAGATGATTACATTCTAATGAGTTTTCTTCAATGTACACTGAAGACCCTTCAGCGACTGTCACATGTTTTTCATCTGCATCAACTGCCAAGCTAGTGGCTTCAGTGGTGCTTTTCTGGAAGATCAGGGAAAGGTTGTTCATTTGCCAGTAGTTCACAGAACTTGGTTGAAGAGTGATGAGGTACTCGTTGTAGTAAGACAAGTAAATCCTTAATATTGGCTCTGACTCTGGGGGAGTCAAATGGTATAGCAAAAAACCTTCTTTGCTCCAAACTATCACGGTGCCTAGTTGGTCTCCTGACAAGATGTACCCTTGCCGACTGGATAATATGCTTAGGACTTCAGAGGAATGGCCTTTCATTGTCACTGAACGCGCACCTGTTATCACGTCCCAAATGCCTAAAGTCTTGTCTTTTGAACCTGTGATTAAACTCTTGTCTGTGTTTATAAATATCGAACCTGTTATGATGTCTAAGTGGCCTTTTAGGTATATCAGTCTTTTCATTTCTGGAAATGAATGAAGAACTACTCGGCTGTAATGGTCACTTATTGCTATTTGCTTCTCGTCTTCTGAGATCTGGAAGGAAACTATTGAAAATGATGTTTCTAGAACTGTTACTGACTGGGTTTCGAGGTTTACTAGGTATAATTTGGTTGATGGAGATGATATTAGAAGGGATCTGCTCGTCAATACAAGTTTGGCATCAGTGACACTAGTATTAAGTCCCATAGTAAACATTAAACTATGACACCTAAAGTCCCACAAGTTAATTTCTCCATCTTCTGAAATCGAGATGAGTTCATAAGCCCTATAAACAAACAAAACTTTAACAATTTTCGCTTGATGTTTTCTATACCTCGCATTTTGAGGTATAAGAGGAACTTTCCAGATCATCAAATAGTTAGGGTCTTGAATATAAAACACAGTTTGTCCTGACTTTCCAACTTTAAGCATCCGAATAGGTTCTGGATTTAAATTAACACTATAAGGAGAGCTTTCAATAGAAGTGTCTGTCACCTGAATAAAACTGTCCAGACTGCACGAAAGCAAATATTTCGAATTTCGTGCAAAGGCTAAGCCAGTTATCAGTTCTGAATGTTTTTTGTCTGAAGACTTCAGTACCAGGTTTTCCCCGATTTCCCAGAGTAATACTGAAAAATCTGAAAAACTCGCTGATAGAGATGTACCTTCGTTGCTGAAGACTAATTGGGTCGGGGCACTTGTGTATGGACTTGTTTCATGAAGTGGGGTTAGATCGTTGTACTTGGACAGGAGGATTGAACCGTTTTCAAAACCTAGAGCTATTGTTTGGCCTGAATGGTCAATTTCCAGTGCAAAAATCCTCTGTTCATAATTTTTGCTAACAGAGGTGAAATTATCAGTATAAAAGTCATACTCCATGCTAAGTTTAACCCTTCTAAGTTCAGAAGTTAAATTAAAAACAAAAAGTTCATCATCATACCTAAAAGCCTTTAAAAAAGCAGGTCCATGATCCAAAAAGTACCTATAAAGTATCTCAAAAGAAGGGTAATCCATAAACACAATTTCAAACTGAGCACTAGCCACAACCACCTGCCGATCATTTAAAACAAGAGAAACACTTAAAATAGGAACTTCAGGACATACCTCCTCATCCCTCAATATCTTATTCGCATGAAGATGAAAATTGGCGATATTTCCATACTCTCCACAAATAACCGCATATTCCTCATCAAGACTGATATCAAAGCAAGTCGGTTTAAAAACCGTATTGAGTTCCAAAGGAAGTTGCCTCCTGCAATACGAGTTGATTTCATCAAGTGCCTTGGAAAAGTCCTCAGGCGAGTGAGAATCATAAACGTCCAAGTTGGTTGAAAGCTTTTCATAAAGAAGTTCAGTTCCACTCATGATTTTTATATACAAAAATTAATGATTCATCTTTGTTTTCTGGTTTAAAAATTGTAAAGGAATTAGTAAAATGGAGATCTCAATACAGATGTTTAACTGGCTTAAAGATTCAGGAGTCGTCTCGGGAAGACCTCAGCAAAGCTCAGAGACGGTCGTGTTGAATGACGCTGACAGTGAAAGACTTGAACTGGGCTTGATCTTGCCTCTCATCTCGCAGTTTTCTCAGAGTCATTTACCTGATCAGGACCAGTTCAAAACAGTTAACTCTAAAGTTGCAAGACTGAACAACTGGAACTTGTTGATGAAGCCTTTAGAAGCTCTCAACGTGAAAATTTCAAGTGATGTGAAGGCTTTGATCGTCGCTGGTGACCGACAACAAGTCGCTGAAGTGCTTTTTAACCTGTTTCAATCGATTTACTTACTGATTAAGAAGAAACCTTTGAAAGCGTCGTTTGAAGGAGGTTTGCTTTTGGATAACTTGAAACTGAATCATCAGTTGGTTGATTCTGAGTCAGTTTTAGAGTTTTTCGTGCTTTCCTTCTGCAAGTCGTTTAAAACCTCTGCAAAGGTCTCAGCAGGTCTTCTCGCTCAAAACGGCTCTTTTCTGGCCCAGTTGGTGAAAAAAGGCTTAAAACGTGATTTCAGTCCTGTTTTACTCTGGTTTGAAACAATTGAAAGCTTTTTACCACATCTCTCAGTCCTAATCGAAAGAGAGAAAAAATCCTTGAAACTAGTCCTCAGCTCATTGAAACACGGTCTTTCCAGCAACTCAGAAAAAGTAATTGAAAAAAGTGTTCAAATCTTAGGAAACATGCGAAAACTTCTCGCGAAACATGAAGAAGAATGCTTGAAATGGTTCCTTGATGACTCTGATAGTCTTACTCTTTCCTTTAAACTTATAGAAAAAAAAATCGAAGTGACTGAAATCGTTGAGTTAATCGTCTTGTTCACCAAAAAAAACCTCCTCGAACCCTTCGGCCATCGATTGAAAGACTACTGCAAAAAAGGAGGAAAGTACTTAGAACTCATTCAAAAAATCATGAAAGCCTTTAAAGAAATCGATGTTGTTTCTGATATTTTCCAATGCGGACTTGTTAGAAACTGGATCGACCTTTGTCTGAACAACGAAGGAGATAACTTTAGAAATAATGATCCTAGAGCTTGTTATCTCAGCTTTCTTTGTGATACTTGGAAGTTCTTTTTCAAGCACTTTGAAAGTCAAGAAGAACTGTCGAATAATATCTTGACTTTTGTGAAACGAGTCATTCGTGATGGTAGCAGAGTTTTTAAAATCTTGACTTTTGGGCGACTTTTTGATATCTTCGTGACTTTCACACAAGAAAAAAACGCCTACGCTCCGATTTTGTATAAAACTTTGATTTTCGGACTGGTTGAGAACTACCACGATGAACGACTCAGAGAGTTCATGTTTTTGAACTTTATTCAAGTTTTCAATGACGACCTGTCTATTCCTTTGTCTATTTTAATTGAACCGCTGGTGAAGCAAGCCTTGATTTTAAAGCATTTGAATTTCCAGGTGTTCGATTTCGACTTTTATATTTATTTAGGACGAAGTCCGAAACTGTCATTAAAAGACGCGATTTTGATTATTGATCTTTGTTGCAAAGCTATTACCAGTGACTCGGTTTATTCAAAAACAGCAGAAATTCCTTTTATGATCATCTCTGCGAGATTCATCGAGCAGCGGGCGTACCAGGACTACCTGTCCAAGTTTATTTCTTTCTTGATAAAACTTCGAATTGGGACTTCGCCGAAACCTGAAGATTTTGAAAGTGCAGGTCGAAATTTGAACCTGGTAGAAAAAATCATTCGGTTTAATCAATACGAACTTAATGAAAAAATTAAAGAAATTCTTAATTACCTCGTCCCTGACATTCGAAGGACAAAGGACAAGCGACTTGAAATCCTCTTTAAAGCAGTTTTTGACCCTTTTCGAAGTCTTGCTCTTCCAATGCAAGATGTTCCTTTAAAGTCTGACTCTTTTATTGTTTCTAGTCTTAATTCTATTCCTCATACAAGGGTCACTTTGGAACTTGAGAAAATTAAACAGAAAAAACTGTTGAAGGAGTATAAGGAAAAAGTTGAAATTGAACAGAAAAGTCTTCAGAATATTTTGCAGAGAAAAGCTTTGAAACATGAAATTAATAAAAGAAGAGTTGAACTTGGAGTCAACAGTCGTGTTGGTAACGATGATAAAGTATTCGTTGCTCATGAGTCTTATTCAAAAGATCATGGATTTGAACTTCTAAGGATCTCTGAAGAGCCAGAAGAAATTTCCTCATTAATCAAAACAGTATTAAAAAGATACACTAAAGTAACTCGAACTCTTTTTAACAAATACGCAGGATTTTCTTATAAAAAAAAAGGTTCAATGACACCAACATTTGAGAAATACCAGAAAATCAAAGAAATTTTAAATGAAGGAGATTTTTCAATACTTTTAAGAGACTTTTCCTTGATCGGCTCTCGAGTGACAGTAGAAGAAATGAAAAGACTTTTTTTTACACTAGCTAAAAAATCAGGTCATTTGGAATTCGAAGATTTTCCTGACCTGCTTTACATGACATCAAGACTTATCGCATTGAAAGACCTGCCAACATTCGCAAAGTTCCCAGAAGCACTTCATCTTCAGTTCTTATTCGAGTACTTGAGAGATAACTGCGAAGGAGTCCTTCCCAGGTTCTACTTCACAGACCCTGACTTTGGTTATGGAGATCGAGACATTGCAAAAGCATTAAACGAAAAATTAGAGCAAAACCCTCACTGCTCCTTACCAAATAACTACAAAAAATACAAAGAAACTATCTTAGTAGTCAAATATGAACCTTTCTTTGGAAAAAAATCAAAAAAAATCGCTGTTAAGGTCTTAGATGATTTATTATGTCATGTTTTTGGTTTTCACTTTTTAATGCCCATCGTCGAAAAACAAGAAAAAATCAGAGCGAAAGGGCTTTTGCGACATGAAACTCATCAAAAATCACTCAGAAGTCTCAGTCAAATCGAGTCTCACCCTGGATTCGGGAAACTTCCAGGCCATTTGAAACTCCACGCGATTCAGATGACCTTTGATGAAGACATCACTTTGGAGTGCTCTAAACTTCTCGATGATCTGATCTTTTCTCTGGAAAAAAATAGCTTTGTACTCATCAGTCGTTACCCTAAACCTGCTGGAAAATTAACTAATCGCGTCATTCAAGAAAGGCAAATGATTGAATTTGAAAAACAATATCAAAGTGAAAGAGCGGAAGAAAGAAGAAAGGCAAGAGCAAAGAAACTTGAAGTAGAAGTGGAAAAAATTAAATTGGAAAAAGAGTATCAAGAGTTTAAAAATAAGGAAGAAAAGAAAAAAGCACTTATTGAAGCAAAGTTTCATGAAAAAATTAGGAAAAAAGAATGGGATAGGAAAAAATTTGAAATTGATGAAAAGATTTTAGAGTTTAAACTGAATAAACTTGAAAAACAGATGAATTTAAATAATTCTGAGAATTTTTTACCGAGGGTCAAAGCTGATGAGATGAGGGTCAATCAGAGTTACGATTATAAAAGACATGATTCTAGAGATCTAAAAAAAAATGATTCTAGCAAACCAAGATCAGGGCCAAGAGTGTTTAACAGATTCTTTAAAAAGTAATAAATTGAAAAATAATGAAAATTTCATAATCCTGAAGGATTCCTTCAAATTTTTAAACTGTTTCTACTTTTTTATCATTAGAAAAGCTCAATAGTAAGGAAATATTTTCTTAAACATCAAAGAATTGAAGTAATTTTAAAATTATTCACTCAATACCTTTAAATTTAATCATCTTGAAATAAAAAATGAAATTTTTCATATTTCTGATTTTTTTGAGTTCTTTCTAATATTTTAAAGTTTCATTCAAGATATTTAGTTGCAGAAATCCAAACAAATAAATGGCTAAAGAAAGTGCTTCACTAACTCTTAACAACCAAGAGCGTGAGTTCGACGTAGATCCACAGGAATTCATAAGTCTTGTCGATCTTTACATAGACCGTACATTTGCAGAAGAAATTGATAAGATTGGGAAAAAAGGTGTGGATAGATATCAGAAGGGTTTGAAAACTGACTTAAGTGTGGGCTTGTCGAGCAATGAGGACTTTTCTGCTCGTATCCGTGAGCTGGGTACAAATAAAAAAGAAGACCCAGAACTCCCCACCTTCTGGGACATCTGTTGGGAAACACTAACAGACAAGATCAACATAATTCTTCTAATCCTCGGCATCGCTAGTCTGATCATCGGTGCCACAGGAGAGCACCCAGAGTACGGTTGGGTAGAAGGTTTCGCTATTTTGGTAGTAGTCGCGATCATCGTTTTTGTAAGTGGGACAGTCGGCTACTCAAAAATCAAGAAGTTCAAAGAACTACAAGAAACTCACAAAAATCGTGCGAGAATCACTGTCAAGAGAAGTGATAAACCCGTGTCTCTTCATCCTTCTGAAATTTTAGTGGGTGATTTGGTTTTTCTAGATACTGGAGATGTGATACCTGCTGATGGAATCGTGTTGAAGTCTTACTCTTTATTGATAAATGAAGCAGCGATCACTGGGGAGAACGATTTGATGCCGAAAGAGAATCATTCAGACTGCAGGAGGTTGAAAAGAAAATTTGAAAAAGCATCAAAGAAGAACGACCTTTTAAACCCTGAAAAGCATTCCCTCCCTTCCCCAATCGTGATCTCAGGCACGACAGTAGCTCAAGGCACAGCATGGATCCTAATAATCGCGGTAGGTTTAAAATCAAAAGAAGGAAGAATCTCAGAACTAGCCGAACAAGAAGAAGAAAACACTCCTCTAGAGGTAAAACTCGACGACGTGACAGAAAAAATCTCCTTAGTAGGTCTAGGCGCAGGAATCGTTGCATTAGTGGCTCTTTACATCCGCTTCTTCATCCAAGTAGGCGAGGACAAAGTTCACGGTTCGGGAGATGACATCGCTCGAGAGTGCATCAGTTACTTTCTTCTCGCCTTCACTGTCGTAGCAGTCGCTATCCCTGAAGGCCTTCCAATGGCAGTCACCATTTGCTTGGCCTACTCAGTGAAAAAGATGCAGAAAGACAACAACCTTGTAAAAAAACTCGCTGCTTGTGAAACAATGGGCGGCGCTGACCAGATCTGTTCAGATAAAACTGGGACTTTAACTCAAAATAAGATGATTTTAAAGAGACTTGCTTGTTTTACCTCTAAGTCAGAAATTCATTCACATGACCAGGAAAATCTTGAAAAACTATTCAGTAGATGCCCTGGGTTCTTGGAACAAATGAAGGAAGGGGTTTGTCTTTGCACTTCTGCTAGAATTGAAGAAAAAAATGGAGAAGAAGTCGATGTCGGGGCTCAAACTGAGCTCGCAATTATAAAATGTCTTAGAAATCTCTCAAGTGATAAAGAAGAATACCTCGCAATCCGCAAGTCATTCGAGTTAAACATTGTGAAAGTCAATCCTTTCAGCAGTGAACGTAAAAAATCCAGTATTATCATTCAAAGAGAAGAAGGAAGACGAGCTTATGTGATTGGAGCTCCTGAGTTCATCTTGAAACACTGTGAAAAAGGACTTGATCTTGAATTAAATTCTCATAAATTCGAAAAAGTTCAAGAAGAGGAGTTTTTAAGGATCCAGGCAGATATGGCGAACTTTGGACTAAGGACTTTAGCCTTGGCTTATAGAAATATTCATGATTCTGATCAGGAAATCATCGACGCTGTTGACTTGCATAAACATCCACTGGTTGAGTCAGAAAAGCTGAGTATTATTGCATTGTTCGGCATTTATGACCCTCCTCGCAAAGAAGTCCCTGAAGCAGTTAAGCTCTGTGTCGCAGCAGGCATTAAAGTCAGAATGGTCACTGGAGACAACCCTGCCACTGCCTTCGCCATTTCAAGAGAAGTCGGAATCACTTATTCCTCTGAAAGAGTCATTGAAGGCGCTAAGTTCAACTATTTAGTTGGAGGCGTCATGTGTGATAAATGCGAGGACAAGCTTGATATACCCGACCCTGAAAGTAAAAAGCACATCGAGACTAAAAATGGAGATAAAATCGTTTGTAAATGTCCGAGAAGAGGAAATAATTCTCGAAATGATGTCATTGTTGATTTTGAGAAGTTTAAAGAGATTATTCAAGATATTGATGTTGTTGCACGATGTGCCCCTGAACATAAATATACGATTGTCACTGGACTTAAACAAATGGGACATGTAGTCGCAGTAACTGGCGATGGAACTAACGACGCCCCAGCTTTACGTAAAGCAAGTGTTGGCTTTGCAATGGGAATAGCAGGGACTGAATACGCTCGTCATGCGGCAGACATAATTCTTGTAGATGATAATTTCGGATCGATAATAAAAGCAGTCATCTGGGGAAGAGGCATTTACGACAATATTCAAAGATTTATTCAGTTTCAACTGACGGTGAATGTAGTTGCAGTGATATCTTGTATAGTCGGAGCCATTACGATTCAACAGTCAGCGCTTACAGCAGTGCAGATGCTTTGGGTCAACATGATAATGGACTCTCTTGCTTCCTTAGCACTCGCCACAGAAGAGCCGACGAGACAAGTTCTTTATCGAGCTCCTCAGAAGGCAGACGTGTTTATAGTGACCCCTTTGATGTTCAAGCATATTTTTGGACAGTCTTTTGCGATGATTACGTTGATATTTTTATATATGTTTATGGGTGACAGGTTTTTACCGGAATATGATGATGGTGATCATATGCAAAATCATGATTATCCCGGGTTTGTTGTTTCAGGAAGAATGTATCATTATAATGGAGATGATGACTATAAAAGTTATTATAATCATTATGGACCAAGTAGACATTTTACTTATATTTTCAATATTTTTATTTGGTTTCAATTGTTTAATGAAATTAATTCACGGAGAATTAATGATGAAATTTTTCCTTTTGTGGGAATGGCTAAGGCTAAATTGTTTATTGGAGTTTGGTTTATCACTGCGGGAATTCAAGTTCTTATTGTACAGGTTGGGTCTTATGCTTTTAAGGTTAGTAAAAAGGGACTTTCTGTTGAGCAATGGTTTATTTGTATCGCTTGGGGAACTGTACCGTTGTTTTGGAGATTTGTATTGCTGACCATTCCTGGATTTAAGGATAAGAAAATCAAGGCTCCTGAAATTTCGGAAAGTCATCATGCAACTTCGATTCATGGAAAAGGGCCTAAGAGGCATTTTTCTTCGAGTTATAAAATTGTTTAGATTAGAGTTTTGATAAAAGTGATCAATTTAATCAATGGTCTTACATAAACATTTTTAATTAAATAGAGTGACTTGAAGTTCCTAATGAAATAAAGAATATTTACCAATTGCATTAATCATCCAATTTTATGGTGAGGTTTGAGTATTCATCTTCAAGATTTGGATGAACTTTAGGATTAATCTCTTATGCTAAAAATTACTGAATCTGATAATAAGTTAACTAAAATAATCCTCCCATATCTTCATCATCTTCTTCTTCTTGAGGGGGAGCTCTATCATATACTTTCCTGTTATGTTCTCCTATCATGTTTCTGAAAGCAGCTATCTGATCATCTTTCAAATACACAAACTTAAATTCGCCAGTTGAACAGCCTTCGATAGTCCAATTTCCAACGATTTCATACTTTTCCTTATCAAAAACGCCTTCATAGCGAACTTGATGTTCAGGGTAGTGCTTAGAAGCGATAAATCTAGTATTTTCAATAGTACCTTCCATCCTGAAACACCCTACCGGGTCATTTCCCTGAGCGATAAACACACCTCCGTTTTCGTCCAAGGTAACAGAAGTGAAATTCATCTCAACTAACAATCCTTGCTCATAATACCCAACCCAAATAGACATTATCAGACAAATAATAAACCACAAAAATAAAAATAAAAAATCAAATAAGCCAAAAATCAATTCTCATAGAAACTCAAAAAAATCATCAATACTAAAAAACCCCTTCAAACTCATAAAATCCTTATTTTCAATCTTTCCAAATATTCCCATATTCCCAACCTGAAACCGACCCATCCCTATTTCTCCAAATCCACCAAAATCAACTCCATAAAAATATTCCCAAAAAAAGCCCCTTCTTCTCCAACTTCTAATCCAAAATCATTCCCTAAAATCCAACTCTAATCCATTCCAAATAAAATGGTGACTTTGCGGCTGCAAAAGCGTTTAGCAGCTAGTGTTCTAAAGTGTGGCAAAAGGCGTGTTTGGATGGACCCTAACGAAACCCAAGAAATCTCCTTGGCCAACTCTCGTCAAAACGTTAGAAAATTAGTGAAAGACGGGTTTATAGTAAAGACTCCTGAAGCCATCCACTCGCGTTCACGAGCAAGGTTGCATACAGAGTCAGTGAAAAAGGGTCGTCACACTGGAATGGGTAAAAGAAAAGGAACCCGAGAAGCCAGAATGCCGGAAAAGATTCTCTGGATGAGGAGACAAAGAGTTCTTAGAAGACTACTGAGAAAGTACCGAGCCTCGAAGAAGATCGATAAGACCATGTACCATGATTTCTATGTCGGGTCTAAGGGAAACATGTACAAGAACAAGACTGTACTTGCTGATGCCATCTTCAAGGCCAAGGCCACTGCACTCAGGGAAAAGAACTTGAAAGACCAGCAGGATGCCAGACGACAGAAGAAAGTGAAGGCTTAAATAACATCGTAGTTAGAATTAGGCTTAGACTTTTGATGGATTTTTTTTTGAATGGAAATTTTAGTTGGTTATTTGAGTTTCTGGAAAGTTTTAAGGGATTGGATGGAAAGTAGTGATTTTTTATTTTTGTTTTGGTTTGGAGGTTTAGGGATTGGTAGAGGATAGGGTGTTGTTTGGGATTGGGTTGAGGGTAGGGGTTTTTTAAGAGTTTTATATTAAGATTCACCAGCTAACTATTTATAATTCCGTGAAGACTTCTTCGTATGGTTCAACAAAGAAGTAAATTTCGTACTCTTCATCCCATACTCCCTCAAGTCAGCAAAAGCAGGAGTTAACACCCTGGGTTTTCTTCCATTACCAAGCGACGGAGGTCTTGGAGTCGACGACTTGATTTTAAACTCTTTCTCAAGTCTTCTCCCCCTGAAAATCTTCCTTTTATTCAAAGCGCTTTTCGGTGATAACGATGCATTTCCTCTAACTTTAACTGAAGAATGTCTTTCGTGTTTACTCTGAGTAGCTAAAAAAACATTAAACTGTTCTTTTTCTTTAGAGCCACTTCCTCCAGTACTTTCAGTCCTTCTCTGTCCGAGTTCCTGGTACTTTCGATGCCTGGGCATGAACATAGCAAGGTCATCACCTTTAGGAAAATTCGGAATTTCCGCTTTTCTTTCAGCTTTGTTTGAATAGTCCGCAATCGAGTTGCCCCCACCTTGAATGAACTTTTTAAGTAATAAGTAATAAGCAGTCGTGTAGTTGTTGTGCTTGTTGGCCTCTAAACACTTTCGGGTGTAGTCCAGGTCGATTCCATATCGATCGAGCTGCTTTAAAACAGTGGAGTCGACAATGATGTGATCGTATCCGATCAAAATCCCAGGTCTTACTTCTTCAGTAACCTGAGAAAACCATTCATGTTTCCTGATTTCTTCAATTCCAAGACGATTTTCAGGGTCAGTGCAAAGAATCTTCTGTATCATATCCTTACACAAATTTGAAATAAACTTAGGAAAAACATAGTCTCCATTCAAAATCTTCTTATAAAGCTGAGAAGTATTCGGGTCTTCAAAAGGGAGATACCCACAAACAGCAGCGAATAAAATAACACCTGCACTCCAGATATCAACACTTAATCCTACATATTTCTTCCCCGCAATCATTTCAGGAGCAGCGTAACAAGGACTTCCACAGGCGGTTTTTAGAAGTTCGTCTTGTTTGTAAGTATTACTAAGTCCAAAGTCTACGATTTTTATGTTGTTTTTATGGTCAAGTAATAAATTTTCAGGTTTCAAATCGCGATGCACGATGTGCAACTTGTGAATGTACTCGATTCCTGCGATGAGTTGATGGAAAAATCTGCAGGCTTCTTTTTCTTTGAGTTTGTTGTTTTTTACGATGTGGTCGAAAAGTTCTCCTCCACTGGCATATTCCATGATAAGGTAGAGTTTTTTAGGAGTTTCGATGATCTGAGTGAAAGTTACTTCGTATAACTGGATGATGTTCGGGTGACGAATTAATTTCAAAATGTGGATCTCTCTTGAAACTCTTTCAACGTCTGATACGTCGCATATCCTGTCTTTTTCTAAGATCTTTATTGCGACTTTCTCTTCAGTCTGGACGTGAGTCCCCAGTTTTACCTTACCGAAAGTCCCTTCGCCAATGGTCCGTCCTAATAAATAGTTCCCGATTGAATTGACTGACTTGTTATTGTTCTCGTCTTGTGAGGCCCTGTCTAGCTGTTACATGATGAAAAGATTAGAAATTATAGCGATTTGAATTTTAGAATGAATGGAGATAAAGGCAGAAATTTAATCATTTTACTAGTAAACCACCAGGTTGACCTTATGAACATTCACAACATGACTTTTTATCTCTTTTTTCCTCATCTCAGGTGATGTTCCACAGAGTTCACAAAAAAAAGTCGCTTGTTTATAAGGAACTTCATGTTGGTTCGCACAGCGAGTAAAAAAAAAGACATGTTTATACCCGTTCGGCTGAAAAGTGATTCGACTGGGGCTCGTATCTTCGCATTTGATTCTCACGTCGGGTGAGTGGCCTCTGAGGTAGTCATATCGATTTCGCATTCTGAATATCAGGTCTCTTAGGTCCCCATTTTCCAGTTGAAGGTCTTTTTGCAGGTTTAAAATTTCCTGCACTATGAAAATTAGCGACTCTTGGTCCAGGCCAAGGTCGTTGAATTGTCGGAGAGTCTTGTGAGACCCGTCTGTGATGAAGTTGAGGTTCATTTATAAGGGGGGTTAGAGAAATTCATATTCTATTGATTTAAGAATCTTTAGCTAGAAATATTTCTCAGGTCTGATGCCTATCAAGACTCCCGTGTATTTTCCTTCTGCTTTTTTCTTCTTGTAGGCTTCGGTGTATGGGTTCTCTACTTCTCTTGGTGTCCAGGGCAACTTGTCGTTGAAGAAGATGAGAAATCCTACACCTGGAAGTACTAAAGGAAGTAAAATTCGATCTACTTTCCATGACAATCTGGCAACTTTCCACAAAAGTTCTCCAGTCCCTCTAAAATTTGAGATTTTGTAAATCGGCCAAGACCCATAATAACTCATTTTATATCCATTACTAGTTATTACTATCTCTTTTAACTTCTCTAATCAATTCTTTTGCGCGGTCAAGTAAATTTTGTTCTAAAAATGCAACAACATGTTCAACAGTTTTTCCTTTTTTATCAGCTCCTCTAATAACAAATCTTTCTTTTACCTTTTCCGCGCTTTCAATAAAAATCGGATTGATTTCCCACAAGATTTTATTTTCATTTCCAAGAAGTGCCAGTACCTGATCAAAAACAGCGAGTTTAAGCTTATTCTGTGATTTATAGTCAGTTCCCGTGACTTGCCCATAGAATAAAAACTTGGAGTAGTCCGGGTCGATCTCTCTAAGAGTCATCACAGTTTCGCAGTCCTCGAAGTTAAAAGGCTTAACCAATGAAAACATTCCATAAAAGACTCGATTCGGTCGTTGTTTATATTTAATGACAACATTTTCCTCTTCTTGGGTCTTGTTCTTCTTTTTCGGCTTGAACAGGTTCAAAAAGCCGTTCATTGGGTTGTTGATAAGATCGGCGAAGGCATCGACTCCTTCTTTTCCTTGAAGTTTGTTTAAAGTTTTACTGTTTAGATCAGAGGACTTTAAACATCGAGTGAATCTCATTGTGTTTAATGTTTTGTCGTGTTTTAGACGGTCTTTGTAGATCTGCTGGGTTTCTTTTTGTTTTTTGGACTTTTTGCCGATTTTTGCGATTCCGTTTGAAAATTTCAGAGCTAACATCAAAGCGCCTCCTATCATTCCGTGCTGCTTCAAGATAAGGTCCACGTTTGACATGATCATTGTTGTGTAGGATGAGGTTAGGGTGTTCATTATTGTCGAGGGTGAACCGTAGATCTTGGAGAAATTTGTCATATCTAAGAATACCATGATATCGTCGAAGTTTATTAAGTATGATTTGAAATGGTCTTGGAAGTTGTTTGGCAGGTTTTTATAGCTAAAGCGAATAACAAAAGAATTGATTCTCAGTGTTGAAAGAAAAATCCAAGCATTAGGCTGATTCTGAACAGTTTCATTATAATTATAATAATCCTCAGCAGGTGAACTAATTTCACTAACAAATCTTTTATAATAATCCAGAACACTTTCAATCAAATTACTATCAGCATTGACGACAAAGTTCTTCATATCAATATTCAAGTCCTCAAGACACATCCATTTAGAAGTGCTGACAATTTTTCCAGTAGCAGTCAAGTCATGTTCGCCGTCAGACACAAAGAAAATTGGACAAACTACAAACTTATCAATCTGAGAGTCAAACTGTAAGTCACTCAAGGCGATTTTCCATTCAAAGCACAGTCCATACTGAGTGATGTTAAAAACAAGGTTGGTCAAAGTGAGCAACATGATTTCTTTCTTCTTATAAATATCATGTTGAATAAACGACAAGAAAATTATCGGAAATTTGAATGAAAAACGAAGACTTGGATGAGGTTTTTGGTATTTTTCAATAGGATTCTCTGAAACTACCACATTGTGAGAGTTTGCTTCTTTGTAAATCATTGCAAATACCAATTTCCCCGCATCATCTTCAACTGGAAACTCAAGCAACTGGTTAACCTCACTGAAGTCAAAAGAGGCTCGAGTGACACTATGGTTCACTTTAAACTTCATCGTAAGAACCTGCTTTAAACTCTTAGAATGCCAAGCAAAGAACTCTGCAGATTCAGCAGGAACTAAAATAGGAACTGGGTAGTCTTGCTGATGAGCTTGGATATCAAAACTACAGAGATTCGTTATTTTCAAGTCACTTTCATAAGAATTGTAAAGAAAAACTGAGATGATGCCGTTTTGGTCCTTCACATCAACTTTCACAAAAAATCGCTGATCAGGGTTTTCGATGTTCACATAAAAAGTATCAGACTCGTTGATTGAAAACCCTCCAGACCACTCCGAAGACACTTTATCCACACGAATACTAACTAAAAAGTAATCCTGCTGATAAGTCACCCAATTGAAATAATTTCGTTGTTTCGGTTTTAAAAATGTGAAATTTCTTTCATCAGTGCCAGTTTGAATGATCCTCACGTCCTGTTCCATGAAATTCGTGAACATAACTCGAGAGTAAACACAAAAAATCTTAGTAAATCTGCTAACTCCAGGTAACTTCGCAGTGACTGTTTCATGAACAAAGTGAAAAATCGAATTCTTGCTTTTAATCTCAAATGGAACTCGGTTCATTGAGTCCATGTTAAGCGCTGCGCTTGTGACTTCTCCAACAGCGACTTTCAAACTTTCCACTTTTCCAATAAAAAACTTGTTGCTTCTGTAGTTTTTAGAAATTTCGAAATAGTTGTTCTTGCTCTGGACAAAGAAACTAAGTGGAATGAGTGAAAGATTTGAGATAAGGTAATGAGGGTAAAAGGTTATCTTTACATTTTCTTCTTCATCATAAAGTAACCCGATTTCTGTTGAGAATTGAGAATTAGTCAAAGGCACTTTTTTGATGATTTTCTTGTCAAACACGAAAATTGGCTTGCATTTGTTGAAACCATTGACTGTCAAGTTTAAAGCAACCATTTTAGGAGCGAGGTAAAAATGTAAAAATTCATTCGGCTCTATGATGCTTTCAGGACCTGAACCCATTGACACTGATATATAAGTCGGCAAAGCGTTTTTCAAAGAGATACTCGGCATGATGTAAATTATGTTCTTACTGTATTTCAAAACAAAGTAAAAATCTCCTGACTTGCAAAAGGGACTTGCTTGAATGATCTTGCTGAATTCGACTTGGTTGCATTGAGAAGTTCCTGTGTTTGGAGGAATAAAAATTGCTCGACCTTTACAACAGATAAGAGGAACTGATATGATTTGATTTGGTTCAATTGTTTTGGAGGAATGAGCATTTGTTGAATCTTTTGAATAAAAGATTATATGGAATTGGTTCTGGGTGTTGTTTTTTATCTCAATTGGAGATGAGACTTTTATCAGTTTTGATTGACCTGATATTTGGATTTCGGTGTTTATGTCGATTTTTTTGTCGATTAAGGTGTGGTTGTGGATTCCTTCGATGTATAAAGGCACTCGGTTTAAATAAGCTTTTGAACCGTCTTCGAGATTCACTGCTAGAGAAAGATAATCACCTAGCTTTATTGGTTTCATTTGCTGGGTGTCTTGATCATGGATTAGTTGAATTGATCCATCTGTGTACTGAAGCTGGATAATCAACCCGGTATTGTTAAATATAGAACAATGCTTTATTTTAGGAACCTTCTCATAAAACCTGCTATAAAGGTCAATTAAAAGTGTATCAGTGAGACAAAATGATACTTTCTGCTCACCAATAAGAGAAATCGTGAGGTTAGAATTAGGAGTAGGCAAGATATTATAAGAATAAAGGATCTGAAAATTCAAAGGCTCCATCAAACACTCATACTCCTGTAACAAAGGACTAAAGTAATCAAAAGAAATTTCACTTATAATCTCAAGTTCAGTCTCATTCGAAATCACTCCTTTAAACTGATCATGAAGTAAAACAGTTTTAATAAAAGGTTCTCGATATCTAGTTAAAAGATTCAAGGTGATTTGATAATACTTAAATTGATACTTCGTACTAATAACCAACTCGTTTTTCGAAACTGGCGGTTTGGGAAAGTCTTGATTATAAAAATTGTAAAAATGTTTCAAATTTTCAAGATTAATGAAAACTTCTAAAGCCGTTGGAATCGATATGAAGTAACTCGGATTTTCTCCAAATTTCAATTGAAGACTCAGGTCCACCTTGTTAAGAAGCTCTTCGAGCTCCTGGTCATTTTGGTTGAAAATGAAAAGTTTGAGAAGGTCAACATCGCATTCCCAGGTATGGACTCGATATTTTACTAAAAGTTCTGACTCGAGGTTGGTCTTTATATTGTTGAAATCGATGCATAATAATATTCTAGGAACAGTCACTTTGTACTCGTATGGAATTAATATCGGGTTAGGGTTGCTGCTGACTTCAACTGCAAGGGTTATGTCGATGAACTCTTTGAAAAAACTGATGAAAACTGAGTTGTAGTTGAAAAGTACTGAAGAAAGATTGATGTCTAGCAAGGTCTGACTCATTTGAACGAAAGCGACTTGAGACCCATCATTTAAAAGTTTGAAAACTTCTTTATTCTGAAATGAACAATACGAGTTCTGGGTACTCAAACCATAGCTCATCACTTGTTCATTTCCAGAAAGCTCGAGTAATGTCAAGTCTGAATGAAAGGCTAAGCTATTCAAGTCGTCGATTAAATGAAGTGAAAAGTTCTCTAAGGTTACTTTTGCTTCGATTTCGAAAGGCTTGACTTGTTTCGGCTGGGCGTTTACGTCTGGATCGAAAAAATTAAGCAAATAATGCAAGTCACTAGAAGTCAAATACAATCCTACATCATTTGACTGGACTCCTATCAGACCCTTGTCAACAGTCACAAGAGTCCTTTCATGACTAAATAACAAATGACTTGAATTTCCTTGAATCTCTCCTAATTCAACCTGCGCAACATTATTTCTCGTAATTATTTTCGCGAATTTCACTTCAAAATCGAACTGTTTTTGATGCATGAGTCTTTTTTTCGCTAAAAATTTGAAGTTTTCAATTAAAATCTCAGCAGTAACAACCTGTTGCGATTCAACAGATGCTTGTTTTCCATTACCAACAGATGCAAGTTCTTTAAAGTACCCTTTGACACTTTTAATTACATTTGGAACATAAAGAATCTGACTAGAAACCAAAGCAGCATTGACATTGACCAAGTCTTTCTGATACTGAAGTCCATATTTAAAGTTCATGCCATTAGCCAAGTCAACTAAAGTCGCATAATTCCCTGATTCCTTATCTTTCCACATAATCTGCATCGATTCAAGCTCTCCCCCAAGGACAGCAGTGGAGCCTTCAAAGAGCACTTTTCCATTCATGCTTCCCAGTGAAAACCTTCCAACATCTCTCACATCTTTGAAAAAATCGATGCAGATCTGACTGATCTTGTAACCAAAAAATATCTTCATGATGTTCTCATCGACCTTGTTCGAAGGAGCCTCTTTCGGCGCGAGACCTGATTGAAAAGTCATCAACTGTGCAAGGGCTGACTTGCTGAAAAAAAGATGACATGATTTAAAGTCAACGAAAATTTCTATGTCTTGGCCTTTGTAGTACTTTGAATCTTTTTTGAAGAACTTTAAATCGATTGTTTCTAAAGAATCTTGAGAACCGAAGTAAAAAATGTCCTCGTTTTCTTTGTTTTTTATTGAACAGGATTCAGTTTTTATTGAAAATTCCATCACGAAGTCGGAGTAAATTGAGGAAAACTGCTGTTTTCCCATGAAAAGATGATATTGCACTTCCATGTCGTTTGAAATCACAAATGATTGAGCTTGGTGAATTGCGAAATCGAATTTCAAGACTTCCTTTTCGTATCTTTTGCTGAGGACTGGAAGCACTTTAAGTTCTACCTTTGTAAGAAGAAGGTAAAACCATCTTTCACAAATATTTTCTTTGTTGAACTTCAAAATTATTGACTTTCCTGGTTTTTTCACTGAAATTTCATTGTCTTGCCGATTCACAGTGCTTCCAGTCAACAAATAGAAGTTAAAAGCTTGCTGAGCTTTTTCATTTTGAAAGAAGTAAATCGTGTCATTCTTTAAAACTGCAAGACAAGTTTGTGAAATGAATCCGGAGTTCAAAGTAACAGGACTGATTTTTTCAGCATCTTTAACAATGCTGGCCTTGTTTAAAATAAGAAGTTCTTGAGTTTCATGGAACTTTAGATTAGTTTCCAGGTATTTGAACTCATCAATGAGCAGGGTGTAAAAGTAAATCTGGACATTTTCAATCATTCCTGATAAGCAGATGTCATAACAGCTGTCATATGGAGACTCTTTCATTTCCCACTTCTGACACAAGAAGATTTTATTCAGAGTATTCACCTGCAGACTTACCTGGAACTGTGGCACTATTTTCAAGTCATTAAAAAGTACTTCAACCGTCATTCCAGTGTCAAAAGCTGAGTAGTTCTCAAGTCCAGGTCCTTCTCGGTCCTTCAAATTCAGTTCTCCAAGACTCAAAACAAAAACTCCTGACTTAGACGGGACAAAAACTTTAAAAGAAGGTGAAGAAAACCCGATTTTATATGTTTTTTGATAGTAAAAAATATCTGAAATTTGATTCAAGGCTTTTTCTTGGATTTGCTTCAGCCTGTCTACGATGTTTTTCTTGTTAGCTTCACTTAGAGCTTTAAGTGACACAAAGTTCATCAAGTGACTGACAGCTTTCGGGTTCGCGTAAACTTCTAAGAACTGTGAACGGTATTTTATTTGATTCGGGGTTTTTAGGTCAGTGAAAAGCTTAAGAGATGCTTTTAAAGACGGCAGGTCTTCTGATGAGTTCATTTTTAAAAGAGTGTCTCGAGAGTCAAGGTCTTGGTACTCGATGTGAAGACTTGATATTGAAAGTTTTATTGATGAAAGTAAGTCGCTTAGTCTGCAGAGCACCTGAGTTTTGCGAAGGCTTAATGATTGGCTTTGGACTAGCTCTTTTTCTATTGAGTAAGTTGCTAGTTTTAACTCGACTAACTCGCAGGAAAGGGTTAAAATTGTGCTTATTGACTCTGGAAGGGGAGGGATGAAAATGTCTTTGTAGACTGCTGGGACGAATACTTCTTTTTCTGCTTTTTTACCGAACCATAGCCAGCCTCCTTTTTCTTTTTTCTTTTGATTTAGCTCGTCGAGTACTGCGTATTCCCATTCAACGAGACTCTCCCAGTCGCATAGATAGAGAATTTTATTGTAGAGAGATTCTTCTTCGGGAGATAATTTTTCGGTTCTGGATTTTTTGAAGAGAAGTTTGAAGTTTTCGCGGTAGAATAGCTTAAAACGATAGTTCATCACGAAGATATCTGTTATTTCTTTCTTTTGTCTTAAAATTCTCAGAACAGTCTCAATCCCGAACTTCCAAAGATTTCTAGGATTTCTCTCAATCGGTGAAAAAATCAGATATTTCTTCTGATCCTGCTGTTGAGCTAAAAACGCAGAATACTCTGAAAACTTCTGGTGTAACTGAATAAAATGAATAAGCTGCAAATGAGTTAATTCAAAGTTAATTCCATCAATATTCCCATCAACAATTCTTTCATTTCCATTCATTTCCATAGTAATCGAAGTATTCACTAAATAATTCTTACATTCCAGCACTTTAGAATCATTATTCTCAAGCGCAATTTGATTTTCAATATCCTCAAAGTGCGGATCCTGCAAATTGATATAAAAGTAAAAATCTTTAACTTCCAGCAGATTTTTATTCTAAATCTGAATTACAAGACTTTGAGGCAAAACCTTGACTGACTTGATCCTGACGCCCATGGAATAAGGATTTTTATCGAAATCATCTTCATATCTCAAATGAAAGTCTTCCAAAAAAACCTTCAAATTACTTAAAACCTTGTTTTTTACCTCATCAAGATAACCTTTTTTCCCTTCTCCCTGTTCCGCATTTTTTTTTTCCTTTTCAAACATCCACCAGACTTCATAGTTCTTCAAGCTTTCCTTCACTTTTTCAACGAGGTAGTTGAGGTTCAAGCTCCATCTGTCCATCTCAAAAGGAACAGCGACACAATAAATCCCGTTTATCTTGATTTCAACTGACTTGGTGGTCAAGGCCGACCATGGGATCACCACATCAATTTTTCTGATTCTGGTGAATTTGAAGACCATCGGAAGCTGAAGCTTGATAAGGATCTCTGGGTTTAGCATCACGTTTTCTAATTCGATTTTTCCACTCCATAGACTGACTTTCAATTGCTGGCTTTCAAGACCTTGGATGTAGTCGGAGAGACAAGACTGAATAATTTTCTCTACTATCTTCTCAAACATATATTATTAGATGTGAGATCACTGCAAATCCCTTTAAAAGGTTAGAAGGAGTTCTGTGATCTGCATGTCGCCAAAGGCAAATGGTCTGCACAAGGGTTGAGACCAAGTGATTTGGCTAAAAATGGATTATAATGAATACTTTATTACAGATTAGTTAATATGAACTCATTTTCAAATAACCTAATTCCTGAAGAAACAAACGAATATGAAGAAATCATCTTGAACTCCAACAAAACCGCTTTGCAACTTCTAAAGATTGAAGATTATCAATCAGCAAAGACATATTTGGACACCAGTATCAACATTTTAACCTCAAGACGTCTCCCAAACTCAAATAAACTGATGGGAGTGACCCTTAACAACTACGGTTGCCTTTACAAAAGACAAGGACATCTATCAAAAGCACTGAAATATTTCCACAAATCAATTGAAGCCAGCATCATCGCAGGGTCAAACGTGGCAGAGACTTACTTAAACATCTCCAATATTCTCTCTCAAACTTCTAAACATGAAGAAGCCTTACAAGCCGCTTTTAAAGCGCTGAAGTCTTTGGACTCAATCAAAAAGTCGCCTCAAATTGCGACTTTAGCCTATCAGGCGATGGGAAAGGAATTCAAATATTTAGGAATGACGAAAGAGTCTTTGAGGATGTTTCAAAAAGCGAAAAATTTAAATCCTACCATCTTGGGCTCAGCAAGTCAATTGACTAACTCGAGGTATTCAAGCCATATGCCTGGAATTGCTAGTCTTTCTAGAGAAACGAGCTCTTTTAAGCTTTCTAAAAGTCCTCATCAGTTCTTTAGGAATACTGATAGAAAAAGTAGAATTGCTACTAGAACACCTGATATTGAAAGTACTGATAGGATTTTCATGGATTTTATACCGGCTCCTGTTAATTTTGATAGGATTATGAAAAAATACCCTAATCGGAGCACTGATCGACTCTCAAAGCAGCTTCTATCCATAACCCCAAAGCCTAAAAAAAAAGAATCATCAGGAAAAATCAACTTCAAAAGACTAAACCCAAGTTGCAAAATGTGTAAAAGTCGAAGTTCTCCAAAGCGCCGTGCAGATATTCTAACTCCAGTTCCCCGAAGATACAAACTTTCACTACCCAGCAGAGCTTATTCGCCTTTATTGTAAGACTTGCTAATCTAGGATATAAATATGGTGAAAAAGCAGGACAGACTCTACTCCAGGTCAGTATTTCTTGGGTTCAGGAGAGGAATCTCCCTGCAGAATACCAATCAAGGACTGCTCAGGATTGAAGGAGTCAAGAGCGCTGAAGATGCCAAGTGGTACGTAGGCAAAAGAGTGGCCTATGTTTACAGAGGACGAAGGGAGAACCAAGAAAAAAGAATCAGTAAACATAGAAATATTCAGGGCAGGATCATTTCAACTCATGGAAACAATGGAGTTGTGAGAGCGAGTTTCCATCATAATCTTCCTGGACAAGCTGTAGGGAAAGTAGTCAGAGTCATGCTGTACCCTTTTAAGGTAGCTAACTAAATAGTCTTCTTGAATTGTGGAAGAGAGTGGTCAAATGAAGCAATAATAAAATGCGGTCGATGTCTTTTCTTAATGACTTCGCATGTGAAACCAAAAAAGGTTCGCAGGTCTTGATTCAAACATTCAAGTCCATAGGAGACATCCTAATCATGTCAAAAGGTCGAGACAAGGTCTTAGGTCTAATCCAACAAATATGCGACATGTACAAGCAGTGCATGCTGGAGTACATTAAAACTTACCGACTGCGGGAATGGCCTGAGTCAGTTCAAAACGCTCACTCTTTATATGTTTCAATAAAAAACGCTCGTAAGTTTATTCGTCTTCTGAAATGGGTAGAAGAAGTAGGACATATCAGTGATAAAATGCAAAGAAAACTCAATATTCCGATGATTTTGAAGATTGTTAGACATGTGATTGGTTTTTTTTACTTTTTTATTGATAATGTCATCTGGTTCGTGCATATGGGAATACTTGAAAAAGGGAGTCTTCATCGAATCATTGAAAGTGCCAAGGATTTTATGAGTTTAATTCGGTATTTTTTGAGAATTGTTATTTTTCTTTATACTTCTCATGAAAAGGCGAACGAAGAGGAGAAACTTTCATGTAACTTGTTTAATAAGAGGAATATGATCAAATATGACAGTTATGAATTCGCTGTACTTGACCAGCTCATTAAAACTAGAACTAAGAGGAGGTTTCACTCGTTTGAGATGATTATTAATATTTTAAGGATTCTTATGTTAGTGAAAAGCTTGAAATTACCTGGAAGCAAGATGATGAGTAATATTTTTAAAAGCAGCTGTGGAATTGTTTCTGGAACTTTTTCTCTTTTTAAGTTATTAACAGGAGAAAATGATTAATGAAGTGTAACACAATAATTACTTAATGCCTTAATTATAAAAACAGAAATGACCAATAGACCCAAAACCATGGAAAATTCAATATCCTGCAGTTTTCTTCACGCAGGTCCAAAACTCTCCAGAAGAAACTGCAGCGAGTCTCGCCTAAGTAAAATAAACTCAACACTGACCCCAATCCACGCGAACCCAACAATGATGCGACTTCGTAACAGACAAGGTAATTCAAAGCTATCAGTTGACCCAGAACTAGCAGCAGCAGTTGTAAAAAGTTATCTTCTTCCAATGTTCGAGGCCAAATCACGAACATCTAGTTCAAAAGTCCGTCCTTTCCGAATGAAAACTGAAGAAAATCCCGAGTCTCGCGGAAAAACAGTCGACACAGTCTACAGCGACTTGAAGTTAAATGAGCAGCTTATGGAAGAAATGGAAGATCTTAAAAAGCAAGTCGGAATTACGACTCAACAGTCGAAAGATGCAATGCAGAAATTGCTTAGTAGTGAAGAAGCGTTTTATAAGTTGAAGGAAGATGCTGAAAAACAAGAAATTAACATCGAGTTTCTTAGTTTTCAGAATAGTCAACAGTTTAAAATGGCTCAGAGACTTGAGATTAAGTCTGGGTTAATCATTGAGCAGCTTGATAAGTATCGGAAACTTTATCAGGAAAGTCTTGCCAGGGAAGAGGAGCTTATTCAGAAGTTGGACAAGGTACGGTCTGAAAATGATATCCGATTGTTTTTAGTATTTTTTTTAACTCAACAAATCAGCTAAAAAGTGACATGAATGAACTTTCTCATATTACTGATATGATCGTTATGCAAAACCAAATCTTAGGAGAACAGTTCAAAGGCCTAAACGATTCTTTCACCCACCTAATCTCCAAAAAAAGCAGTGAAGCAATCCTATCCGAAGAATTCCAGTTAATAACAAAGAACACAAAGGTCCTAGCCGAGCGATTCATCGATCAAGAAAAGCGAATAACCTTACTATCAAACGAAAACGCAAGTCTCTGGAGCGATCTAAAAGAAATGCAATCAATGAACTCAGACCTCCGAAGTCAAATCCAAAAGTTAACCTCCAAAGTAAAAGAAAAATTAAGATACATGTCAGACGAGATAAATTCCTTAAAACAAGAAAAATCAAATCTCTGCCTTTTAAACGACTCAAGCGAAAAAACCATCAAAGGTCTAAACGAAGAAATCGACCATTTAAAGACCAAACTCAAACAACTCCGACAGAAAAAAAACCTCGATTCAGACACTTCTGAAGAAAAACTTTGCCAAAAATGCAAAAAAATGTACAAAGACTCTGAAAACTTCAACTGGAGCTGCAAAGTCCACCTCAGCACCTACGACAATGATTTTTGGTGGTGCTGTGGAAAAAAAGGCGAAAACGCCATCGGCTGCCAGGCAAGCAAACATGAGTCAAGGGATGAAGATTCAGAGACTTTAAAGGAAGAAGAGCTGATAAGAGGAGTCATGATTTGCTCGGTTATTTTTATTTAGTCTTGCAAGAGCTATGGACATAACGCTTTTAACTGTCCTAAAGACCCTAATGCTAAAACTGGAGCTGAATCGAAAACTGAACTGGAAAGACTTGATGGACTGAAAAAGAATAAAAATGCGAATTTTTTAGCACCTGAAAGTACGCAGAAGGTCTTTGGACAACTCTTGAATCGAGGAGCTTTTGCTTTTGCTGGGGAAAGTTTGTCGTCGGAACGAATTGAGAGTGAGATGAGTGTTGAAGGTGAAGAGAACTTTTTTGTGGATATTATGGAGTTGAAGAGGGAAATGGAATTTGAGATTGTCAAGGTAGGGGGTATTTAGAATGTCAGTGCTAAGACTAAAACCAAGGGAGATTTTAATACGAAGAGAACGGGAACTAGAAAATCTATTGATGTTGATAGGAAGTTGAATTGAATGATATAGTAGATATTCTTTAAGGCTTTAATTTTAATAATTTGGTTCAATATTGAATAATGATTTAGACTTGATGTAATATGAAAAAATATCCTACAATAATATATTTGACTTAGTAAAGAGTAAGAAAATATAATCATTAATTTAGGATTAATTTTTTTATCTTTTGAAAGATCAAACTTCTCTATCTAGTCGATAAAATCTTTGAAAAAAGCTTCAAATTAATAAAATAAACTTTAAATCTTTCCTAGATTTTCCTAGTTTTAATCTCGAATTCCTTCCTTAATTAAAAATAATTTATTTCTCAATCTAAATAAAATTAACATCACCTGAATATAAATGCAAACCCTGAATGACCCGGTATTTGCACATCGATTAAGTCCAAGACAAAGAATCTTCGAAGAACCCAAGCCACACAGTACACTAAAACCACTTCAAACCCTATCAGAAGGAAAACTTCCAAAAATAAAGCCATCCATTCCACTAAAGCAGATGAATTCTCCTTCCAATTTAATCCCAAGGACTCAAATTCGAAATTCCAGTTCAG
The DNA here is from genome assembly GCA_006503475.1 of Stentor roeselii. Taxonomy (NCBI): domain Eukaryota; phylum Ciliophora; class Heterotrichea; order Heterotrichida; family Stentoridae; genus Stentor; species Stentor roeselii. Next base: position 68,799 of record RSEH01000110.1, read on the forward strand.
AACCAAGACGTTTTGACCAAACTCCTTTACGATCAGGAGGAGGTGTATCAAGATCAGCAGTGCAAAACAACGTTTTGCGAGTTGCATACAAAAGTCGAGTTGGTTCAGTCTGCGGTAAGCCAAAACTAAACAACCAAGACTCTTTCATAATAAAAGCCTCTCTTCAAAACATCAGAGGCCATTACTTGTTTTCAATTCTCGACGGTCACGGATCTTACGGTCACCAAGTATCTCAATTCATCAGAGATAAATACCCTTCTCTTTTAGAAGACCACCTCGACTACGACCTTTCAACGATTTCTCTTGAAAAAAACATCCACCATTCAGTTCGTGACTTATGTAAAAGTCTTCAAGACTCAGGAATTGAAATCGCTTTTTCAGGCTCCACTTTTTTATCAGTGTTTATTCTTGGAAGTCTCTGCATTTGTGCTAATGTCGGTGATTCCAGGGCAGTTTTAGGAAGATTCAATGGGACTTGGGAAGCGATTGCTTTGTCTCAGGATCATAACACGAAAAGATTAGATGAAAGAACTAGAATTGTCAATAGTAAGGGAAGAGTGGCTCAGCTTCGCAATGAAGATGGAATTTTTGAAGGACCTGAAAGGGTCTGGCTCATGGATGAAGACTACCCTGGACTTGCAATGACCAGGTCTATTGGAGACAAGATTTCGAAGGCTGTTGGAGTCATCAGTGATCCGGAAGTTATATTTAGAAGGCTCTGTCCTGAGGATAAGTTCATTATTTTGGCTTCTGATGGAGTTTGGGAACATATTGACTCGCAGGAAGCTGTTGGGATTGTGAGTAAGTATTTTGATGATAATCGTGAAGATGATGTGGCTCTTGCACTTGTAGCGGAAGCTGCGAAAAAATGGAATAAGGATGAGTATGTTGATGATATCACTGTTGTGGTAGTGTTTTTGAATGGGAATACAGAGTAATTGAAATTTTATGATAGTTAGTGACTGAGGGGAAGTTGGACTATGTTAAAGGAATAAGAAAGTAATGATTAGGTTTCTTGGAATATTATTTAATCATTTTAAATATCTAGGTTATTTTGGAGTTAAAAAAGCAGCTTTGATTAAAATAATTTAAATTTCTTTTAATCTTAGTTCATATTCTCATACTTTTTAAATAAAAGAATGGAAAACACTCAGATTTTTACACGGTTGAAGGATTTGATGAAAACTGAACCAGAAATGAGAAAACCTGACCAAATCCAAGAAATTGAACTTCTTTTGTTAAACTTTCCTTTTTTCCAGAAACTTAAAAGAGATTTTCACGTGAATAATGTTGTGGACTGCGCAATTTATTTCACTTATGATTTTTTTAAGACGAATTCAATGATTTTTGAGTCAGGCCAATATGCGAATAAGTTTCTTGTTTTGTTGAATGGAGAAGTTTCGATATTTCGAGATAATTTGATTATTCGAAAATATTCTGAAGGTCCTATTGAAGAATGCTGCTTATCTGAAAGGAGGAAGTATGATAACTCTGCTTTGGCAAGTGAGGATTGCCATATAATCTGTGTAGATTATCAGATTTATGCTGGAATATTCATGGCGATTAGAGAAAAAAGAAGAATTGCGATGGCTAGTTTTCTTCAAATCCAAAAAGAATTCAAAGAATGGAGCAAAGCAAAGCTAATGAGTCTAAGTTACTTCGTAAGTGAACTAGAAGCAACTCCAGGTAGTCAAATATTCAAAATCGGTGACTCCTGCGACAAGATCTTCATAGTCCAAGACGGTTCAGTCGTAGTAAAAACCGACAAAATCCAAGTCTTCGGTGTAGGCGACGTGATCGGTTTAAACGACTTGAAATACCTAAGCCGTCGTTCAATGTGCATAAGTCACGGTTATTCAACATTGCTTTACATTTTCAAGCACGACTACCTCGAAGCATTAAAAACCTTGCGAAGCCTGAAAAAGCCAATAAAAATAGGAATAACCCCAAAGGAAAAAGTTAAAACTTTAGCAATTTCAGTTCATTCATTCGCTCCAGAAGGTCCAGTAAAAGTGAATCTTCGAGACTTCACCCGCCCGATCAGTGGAGTGTCTCGGCCATCAAGCCACAACTCTCACAGAACCTGGCATAGCAGCATGGTCGGAAGACGAATGAACGCTAGTATGCGGATGAGGAACACAACTCGCATAAGTTTCTACTAATGCCTGATACAGGCTGTTTAATCTTAATAATATTAAATTGAAGGAATTCTTGAATAAGTTCTAATCGACTTGATATCTTTATCATAGTAAAAAAACTTTATAATCAATATGCTTCATCTGCAAATGACTCAAAGGGTCAATAAAAGTCCTTTGTCTAGAACATTGCCTTTAAAACAAAAAATCTCTCCACTGTCGAAAACTCCAGAAGCGTTTAACTCTGCTAGATTTAACAACAATAGAAATAATCAAGACAATCAACTTTTATTAAAAGAACTGAATCGCATTGAGGAAGAATATGACTTGAAAATTTTAACGAAATGCGATTTTTATAAAGACTTTCAAGATGATACTCAAAAAAAGGAATCAGTTAAAATTTCTGAGAGTTTTTTAGAAGATGTTATTTTTTGTCTTCAGTTTTTTGAGAATCGCATTGGAAGGGTATTGGGAAAAGCTTGGAAGACGTATTTGAAAAGTCAAAATACTGGAGTTTCAAGGAAAATCGAACCTGATACAGCAGAAGTCGTTGTGGCTAAGGTAAATCGAATGAAAAACATCGGAGTTCAATGTGAAAACCTAGAAGTTGTCTACTATGAAGAGGAATACGTCAGGTATATCGATATGATTCGAAGAGCTCTTTTTAGAATTGATTCAATGAACCATAAGAAACTTGTAGAAGAACTACAAAAGTTACTTTATAATCTCAGTCTTCGAAATGACTCAAGCTATTCTGACTCAGACTCAGAAAAAACTGAAAAAAAAGTAGAAGTTGTTAAAAAGCCTCCGAAAGTAGTTGAAAAAGTTGAGTTTAAAGTCACTCAACCTACACAGAAAATAATATATCATATCAGTCCAATCGAAAAAGCAACACAAACTGATTCAGAGCCAAAAGAATTGATTTCAGCTGAAACTTTAAAGATTTTACTTAATGACCGAGATAAAACCATTTACCAACTGAGAGAATCTTTAAGTAAATACAAAAATCTCGAAATTATCATGAAAAAGAAAGAATTGGAATTCAAAACAACTCAAGGTATTCTTAAAGAAATCGAAGATAATGGCTGTTCAAAGTGCAAAGAAAGGATGGAAAAGCTTAAGATTGAAATGAATCAAAACTTAGAACTAAAAAAACATCTTCAACAAGCTCAAAACATCGAAATCGAACTTGACTCTGCAAAAATTATGCTTCAAGAGTCAGCTCAAGTAATCACAAAAAATTCTGAAAAAATTTCTGAAATGAATGAAAATCTTTTAGAAATGGAAAAAAAAGTTAAGGAAATTAGAAAAGAAAGAAAAAAACTTGAACAACAACTGGAAAAAGAAACAAGGCTTAGAAATGAAACTGAAAAGAAACTGGAAAAACTGGAGAAATCAAAACAGTCAAGATCTTTAATCAAGAATAAAAACTCTTCAAAAGGAAGAGATTCACAAATAAACGAAAAAAACTCAAATTTTAATGAAAAAAGTCCTTCTTTCAATGAAAGAAATTCGATATTTAATGAAAAAAACTCTATTTTTGAAGAAAAAAACAAATCAAATGAGAGTTTAAACAGTTTATCTATCGAAAAGAATTTATACACTCCTACTAATTACATGGATATGAGCAGGAATGTTGATAAACTCTTGATGTTTCCCTCAAGTCTTACTCCAGAAAGAGACTTGAAAAATTCAAGCTTCTTGGAAAGGCCTAAGTCGAAAATCCTGCGAGAAACATTTGCCGAAACTCAAGTAACCAATGAAAAAATTGCGATGAAAGCAAGACTCATTAAAAATAACAATATTTTCAATATTTTGAAGATAAGTAAAGAAGAGTATCGAATGTTGTCAAAGCAAACTCGCATGGAACTGTTCGAAATTTTATTCGAACACAAAGAAAAGTGTGGAAATGAATGTGAGCATCTGAAAAAGGCTTACATGATCAAGGAAAGGGAACGAGGCAAGCTTTACCCAATCAAGAAATTAACAATTAAAGCAATTTGAAATATTAATTAAATGATTGATATTTAATTAAAACAACATGAACATATTTTCTCTATTAATATTTGTACTGGCTTCATCGCGATTTCTTCAGGTGTTAAAATACCCGTGATTTCACCAATTTCTATCCGACCGATAACCCATCCACTTTCAATTATTCTTCTCCAAAGTTCTAAAATCAGCAGTTCTGGTTCAGAAGGTTCATGTTTCTTTTTTTTAAAATCCTCAAGTACTTCAAAATAAGCGATTCCCTGATTAAAGTTCCTGAACTGCCTAAGTCTTTTCTTTTTTTCTACTCTTTCCCTAAAATCATTAAATTTTTCAATAGAATGATTTTTATTTTTATACTTTTCCCGATCATCCTGAATAAGAACAACTTTTTCTTTAATAGAAAGTGGGCGGTCCTTAACAATCTTATCTAAAATATCTCCAAGTTTCTTATTTTCCAAGGCTTTGCTTCTATAAAAATCCCTGAGCGACTCTTCTAAATTTTCCTCAGCTTCTGAACTAAGACCAGCGAATAAAGGACTTTGCCCAGCAGAGGCAGTTCTTTTATTTTTAACATAAACAAGAGGCATTTCATAATATTGATTCAATTTTTTTCTAAGTTCCAGATTTTCCTTGACTTCCACTTCATTCGATTCACTTTTCTGAGAAAAGTTAAAAACTCTTCCTCGAAACTTTCTGGATTTTTTTTCTTCAGTTGTGTTGTTTAAACTAGCAAGTTTCGAGTCAAGAGTCCCAGCAAGTTTCGAGATTCTTTCCATGGCTTTGTCGATTTTGTAAAACATTTCTTCACTTCCTTTGCGAATGACGAATTCAGCTCCTTTAGCCTGCAAGAATTCATTAAAAGTAGGAAGAAATATTGGGTCTTCAATCCTGGCATTAGTTAAAGGGACATAAGGCTGAGGTTTTTCATCAATTTCGTCAATATTTAAAAATCTGCAGTTTTTTATACCGTCTTGCCAGGTGGACGACAAGGAGTTCATATTTTTTACTATTGAAGGCGAGCCTGCTTCTTTTGAGATGAATCCTCCGACCATTCTTTTTCCTGCCCTGCTCATTTTAACCCGTTCGTTGATTTCTTTTATGGAAGATGAAAGCTTTTTCTTGATGAGGTATCCGGGAGAGTCATTCACGATTTGGCTGCTTTTGCCTGAAAAGACTTTCTTTTCTGTTACCAAATTTTTGTGCTTTTTTGGGGTCTGAGCTGATGATCGGATTAACTGTGAAAAATTTCGGATTTCTCGGTTTATTAACATCAGACGTTTTCGATGCTGTTGAGAAGTGCGCCTTGGACAGATCTGGTTACTCACTGTTTCGATTGCCTCTGCTAGGTTGTAAGTCTTTTGCAGTGTTAACTTTAAGTGTTCAGAAAAGTCCATTGGAGTAGCTTTTTATTTGAATTGCCTGGGTTGGAGGAGGATTTGAAGGAAAGGATTTGAAAAGAGTTTTGAGAGGATCTTTGGAATTTTTTGTGGATTTGAAATTTTAGCTTGGGAGGAAAAAAGGGAAATTTTAGAGTTTTTTAAGATATTTGGCTCGCTGATTCTACTTGAGAAGCTTACAAATGAGATGAACTTAAAAATATATCTTTTTTACAGCTCTTGGTGATGATTTCTAATTTTTTATTAGAGTTTCTGCAAAAACTGTAATCTCCAACAGTTTCTTCAATATTTTCAAAGATTTTCTAAAAATAAAACTCACATAGTTCCTCGAAAATTAATAGCAAGCTCTATATAAATTCAAAGATATTTCTAAAAAATCTAAATTTAAATCATGATAATAAAAAGATATTTTTTAGATCTTTTAAAATCATCTATATAATGAGTAAGTTCTGAATTACTACAATATCTTTCAATATGAGAACCCTTTAATTAACTATACTGTCCTTATATGGCAAGAAGTTACCATCGAACCAATCGTCTCGAATTTCGACTTCTCTGTCGATCACGACAAGAGTTTTACACTGAACACAAAGGTTGTCTTCGAAGCAGATGTAATGAGAATGGTTGATTTTACCTTCGAAACATTGATTGCATACTGAATTCCTGTCTACACTTAGAAGTGCCTCGTTGTTCATCATTCCTTCCCTGATTAACTCCAGTTGAATGTCGTGGAGAGTCTCTAGGTAATGATATTTTGTTGCTGCTGTGTAGTTGTCTGCCATGATCTGCGCGTCTCTTATTAAGTAGGCTAGAACGGTTTCAGCGATGAAGCAACATACGACTCCTAAATGTAAAAAACGAATTTCGACTGGGGAATAGGAACAGTGCTTTGTTACCACTCGGCAAAGGTCTTCTAGGACGAATTTGGCTAACAATGAGACTGTATAACTCAAAGACATCATGATATACGCTAAAAGTCTCGACTTATACCTAGAAAAGACTGAACTGATTCCAAAAAGTAGAATAAGAGTAGTTTCAAACATCTAAATATCACCTACCGTAATTGAAGATTCTTCAATGATCTCTTCGTCTTGCTTGAGAATTGCTAGCGTTAACACAGCAATAAACAATGAAAAAATAAGTAAAACAACCAAATAAAAAACCCTCCGAGAAATCCTTTCAATTCCTTTATATTTAGCCGATTTCGCTTTTTTCTGTATATGAGTCTTCTTTTCTTCACTTTTCGGTAGTAAAGGTTTCATATAAATGGAAAAATTACTCAAAAAACCTTTGCTCTCAGAACAGCACCTAAACTGCCCAGAACCCTTAAATTCTGAAAATCATTATCAAGAATCGAAACCTGTTGGAAAAACGATTCCCTGTAGTGGTTGTAAATGTGAATTATCAATTCCTGTCAACACTTTCTGCATCCGTTGTCCGAAATGCTACAACATAACAGCAGTTCAAGAATTAAGCAGCCTAGTTTGCTGCCGTTGTAATCAACTCTTCTACTTTCCAGCAGGTTACCCTTTAGTGACATGCGTCTGCGGGCAGGTCTACTCAACTCAACATGCTGCAGGTAACTAAGTAAATCCTTTAAGACTAATCTTAAGTAATCTTCTAGTGACATCATTCGAGATCAAATAAAAATGTCTGGAGTAGATCTCAGGAATGTCAGTCTAGAAGCTCTGACCGCTGAAGTAAGCCGAAGATTCAACTGCAGCTTCAAACCGAACCGAAGAGTGATCCTAGTAGGCCCTGCAGGTTCAGGCAAAGGAACTCAAGCACCAAAGCTAAGCGAGGAGAACTGTTGGTGCCATTTAAGCACTGGTGACCTTCTGCGAGATGAAATCAAAAGAGAGTCCGAACTTGGCTTGAAGGTCAAAGACGTGATCGCCGCCGGGGGTCTTGTCAGTGATGGACTTGTTGTTGATATAATTAAAAACAAGATCAAAGAACCAATGTGCTCATATGGAGTGATTTTTGATGGATTTCCAAGAACTCTCGCACAGGCTGAAGCATTGGATAACATGTTAGAAGGTGAAGGGAAGAAAATCGATAAAGTTGTTGAATTGGATATCCCTGATCAGGTTTTAGTTGAAAGAATCACTGGCAGAAGAATTCATCTGGCTTCTGGAAGGTCTTATCATGTGAGGTTCAACCCGCCGAAGGTGGAAGGAAAAGATGATGTCACAGGCGAGCCTCTTATTCAACGTCCAGACGACACAGAAGAATCCCTGATGAAGAGACTTGACAGTTACCACTCCCAGACCAAACCAATTCTAAATCACTACAAATCAAAAGGAAGTCTTTTCACAATAGACGCAAACAGGCCTATATCTTCAGTCTGGCAAGATTTATTATCAGGTACTAACAATTAATAGCTAGTTACTTTCTCTATAAGCCGAAAGCAACTTTAAAACATTTTCAGCTTTCGCAAGCTGATTTAAAACAGAAGGACTTTGTTTCTTCGCTCGGGTGATTTCCAAAAAGTCTTTCAAAGCACAGACTCCATCATTGACCATTGTCTGAAACCGAAGTGCGTATTTTCCAATCAAATAAAGAAACCTAGGCTGGGAATAAACAGAAATTCCTGTAAATTCTTCACCTTGAACTTGGGGAATCAGCTCCAAGTTTTCAAAGTCGTCATGACTAGTTTCCTGAGAAAAAACAAAAAACTTCTGAAACTTTTCAACACCCTGAGTTAAAGTCTTTCCCAGTCTTCTCTGTCCAAACATTCCAGTTTCAGGAACTGGGGCGTCTTGATCATCGATTAATTTAAAGTTCAATTCACGGGCAGATGAAAAACTGTGCTTATAAGAGTCATAGACATGAAAATTTACAGTGCTCGGGTCTTTCAACTGTTGCACTGAACTCGCTCTTTGTAAGGTCCTGGTGAAAGGAAGACTCATGAAGGGAATAGGGGTGAAAATCTTCGCAATTGACTTTAAAACGAGAATAGCTTTTGATGGCTTGCAGTTCTTGACAAGTGCTTTGGCGTACCACAGGTTGCCTACCACCCAGAGCTCTGTTGGAACTGAGGAAAAGTTGCACTTTTTTAGCATCTCGAAAGCGGTTTTTTCTAGCAAGGGGAACTCGCTTGACGCGCGCAGGTATTTGAATAAAAGTGTGAATGAAGACTTTCGCATACCGCCCTGGTCGCAGAGAACTTTCAACTTCTCGATGGACTCTTGACGGTTTCCTGAGACCCATAAGATTTTTGAATGGAGAAGAGTTGCTGAAAAACGGTGATAGGTTTTTATGTTTTCCATTATTTCCATCGTTTCTGATAGGATCTCGGGACTGAACTTTTGCTTTAAGAGAGATTCTGCTTGTTTTAAGGCTTGTATGTGAGGTTTTAACTCGCTTCCCCATTTTCGAAGGTTTTCTTTTTTTACTATTTGGGTTGAGTCTAAGGTGGAGAGAGACTTGGTGATGTACTTGTAGGACTCTATGTGCTGGCGCAGCTGAAGGTAAGCTTTAGCAATCCAGTAATTCACACAACCTTGTTTTAATTCAGGACAAATCCTTGAAAACTCTTTCAAAGCTCCAATCGACTGAGGAATATAACAAGAAACTTCAGACTTACAAGCAAGCCTTCCAAACTGATAAAGAAACAAAGGAAAGTCATAATTTTCCAAGAACTTTTTCTGAAGAAGTTGCAAACAAGACACAATTTTCCCTGTTTTAAACAAAGATTTAGCACAATAAAGACAGAAAAGTATATAATAGTTGTTAAAGGAATAGTCAGTAACTCTTAAAAACGCTTCAGAAGCAATATCTTCAGACTGTTCATAATTTTTCGAAGTAAAATAATAAAATTTCCAAAGTTTCGTATAAGCTTCAGGCCGACAGGGGTATTTTTTAACAAGTTCCTTCAAAAGTCTCACTCCATTTTTCCAGTCTCTTTGAAGATAAATCTCACTCCAAGCCAAGTACCCGAAGTACTTGTCAAGATCCTTAATCCGTGAAGCGTAATACTCAGGTGCTTCTAAATCCACTCCAAGCCTGCTGAGTTCCATGAAGCTCCACAAGGACTCAATCGATTCCGGCAGTTGGTTAAGTCGAGCAAGGACCTGCTCTTGGTTCATTTGATTTGGCCGAAAACAGCAAAAAACGGTTAAATTATTCCCTGCAGCAGGTGTCGGGCGATAACATTTAATAGAGATAATGACTGACCATTTCAGGTAAAGTTCATCATTTTTTAATGAAAGTGCAGAGTTGATGTAGTTCAAAGCTTCAACGAAACGCCCTTCATAACTTGAAAGTCGGGCAAGGCCGAAGAAGGCCTCGTGACACTTGTTGTTTGATGTGATGATTGATAAAAAGTTTCTTTTGCAGAGACTGACTTCGTAACTTGAGATCATTGATTTAGTCGAATCTGTTCCAAGGATCAAAAAATTCAGACAATCCTGAACATTTGAAACCAGATTCGAGTATTTAGGAGAAATTAGCTCTTTTTCTCGTAAGGCTTTTCGATCTGCTATCATTTTTAAGACTCTTTCTTCAGTTCGACGACTTTCGATGAACGAGGATCCTGATTCGTATGCATTTGACATCGGAGTTTGAGTCTTTTTTAACAAAAAGGAGTTGCTTTTGCAGACTTTTACTTGAGATCTGCAGATTTCGTAGAAGTCCTCAGTGCTCAGCAGCTGCCCTGAGGATTTTGATGAATCTAAAGACACTTTAGTTCCTGGTGAACTGGCTGTCGATATTGTTTCAAACATTTAAAAGGGTTTATTAGGATGATTGAAGAGATAATGTCCAGGAAATTGAATTTTCTAATGAGAATAAATTAAAAGGAATTATTAAATATTACGGTTGAATCTTGGACTGACCAAGGATGGGTTGTCAATGATTAATTATGAGAAATTTTTAATATCAGAAATCATTTAAATCAGCTTGAATTTCTATTGTTTGTGTTGTACTGGGCTTCATTCGATATTTTGAGTCTTCATATAAAGAGTCTCGAGTTATTAAAGGCTTTGATGACCTTTTAATAGACCTTAACGTAAATTTTTCGTTTGGGACTACTCTAAGGACTTTTAGGTGATCTTCATTGAAGAAATCACTTCTTGTTGAACTTCCTTTCTGTTTTATGGGAATTATAAAGATTTTTTTGGGTTGAGAATTCACACTTTTGTTAACCATAGGCTCTTTAAAGGTGCATTTTTTTCTCTTGCTTGCCAAACTTTTTACTTTTGTGATTAGATCATCAGATATTGGAGACAGTTGCCGTAGTTTTATAGTGCTAGAATGCTTGGATATGATATAATTCGGCCAAAAGTATGAATTTGACACCATGTTGAGTTTTTTCACTAAAGCATCATTGGATCCTTTCATGTAAAATTATAAATACAAAGCCAAAAGAATTTAAAAATCCCCTTAATTTTCCAAAATCTAAACTAAAATTTCACCAATATCAAATCCCACCCCTATAAAAAATGATCTCAGGTTTCCTTTCAAATGAAAGAAACACTAATCACGGACTAGACCGCCTTTCGATAGAAATTCTAAACAAGAAGCTAAAAGAAAACCGTCAAATAGTAGAAGAAAAGAAGTCTAACATCCCCGAGGCGAATTTAATCAAAAAACTCGCAAGATTCAGTAAAAAAGACTTTTACTTCCGCTGGAGTGTCTTGATATTCTTTTGCAACATCTACAACTTTTCCTCAGCACCTTACATCCTAGCATCGGCCAACTCGCCCTCAGGTATTTGGCTGATTTTCGAGTTACTCTCCGAATCTGTGCTGATCTGTGACCTTCTAGGCCGTCTTTTTTTAACCAAATCAATGAAATTCACCTCATTTTGGCACCTAAATGAAAGTCTAAGTCCCCTCAAGAGTTTTTTTTACATATTCTCCTCATTTCCTTACACTTTTACCTCTCTCGTGATTTCAATAAAACTGTCAAACATCGAATTTGCTTTAGTCAACTGTTTAAAACTTCTACGTTTCTTTCAAATTGAGCATTTTTTGAACAAACTTGAAATTTCTCTGAATTTTGGAAATATCTTCAAAGAAATCTGTGGATTTGCCTTGATACTTTTTTTTTCAACTCATTATTTTGCATGTTTTTGGATGTTGATTGGCCGACTTGAAAACATTGCAGGGGTGAATAAATGGACTGACAACCTCCAAGAGAAAACATCTGTCGAAGTTTACGTCGAGTCTCTTCTCTGGGCAGCTGAATCAATGACAGGAATCGTGATTCACACAAGTCTTCCCTATACCGATTCAGAGATCATCATAAGTATCTTAGTGATGCTTGCCTCTAGTCTAATCAGTGCAGTTCTTTATTCCAAATTCATCTTATCAATGGACGCAGTCAATTCACAGGTGGTCGAAACTCAGGAAAAACTTAAAAAAATCATCGAATGGGGAAAGCAAATCAGCCTTTCCAATGAAATTCTAGTGAAAATTAAAATTTACTTCACAGTGGCCCAACAGCGATTTGACTATTTGTTGAACTTTGACTTTATCCTTGAACTTCCTTTCGCGCTTCGATCTGAACTTTGCCTTTGTGTCTTTCAAGACCTTATCGAAAAAGTCAGGTTTTTCAGTCTAGGCGACCCGAGTTTCATTGTAAGCTTCATGCGACATCTGAAGCCGCGACTTTACATGAAAGGCGATAATATCATTCGTCAAGGAGAGCATGCGGACGAGTTTTATATTGTCAGGTATGGAACTGCTGAGGTCATCGCAAGTGACGGGTGCACCCAAATCGCTTTAATGGACCCTGGAAGTTTTTTTGGAGAGATTGGAATACTTTTAGATACTTTAAGAACTGTGACTGTCAGAGCGTATTCCGCTGTTATTGTTTGTTACATTCAAAGAAGTGATTTTGAACCGATTTTGCATGAATTTCCTGAATTTTGTGAGTATTTGAAAACTGTCGCTGAACAGAGGGCTAAGTCGATCCACCCTGAAGATGTTGATATTAATTATGACTTACTTGATGAAAGCATTAGTTCTGATGAGTCTGATGAAGAGGGAGAGCTTGAAAGACCTAAAATTTTCACAGAAGCTGAACATTCGAAGAAACCTTTTGTTAAAAAAATGATGACTGTTGCTTGTTCGAATGCACCTTCGGATTATCTGGTTATTGACCCATTAAGCTGGTTTTACTATTGCTGGGCTTGCTTGCTGTTGGCGGCTTATGGGTTTTATTTGGTTTATGTTCCATTTGCGATCGCTTTTGAAACTGATGAAGGGTTTTGGTCAGTTTTTTTGAACTTTTTGTGTTATTTTGTTTATGTTTTGGATATTTTCGTGAATATCAACACGTCTGTGATGACTGAGTACAAAGTTTACTATCATAAAAAGGACTATATTTTGAAGTACTATATTATGGATTTCTTGTACTCTGATATTATTTCTCTTATTCCACTGGACTTGTTCTTTATTTTTATTCCTTCTTCTCAGTATATTGCAGCATATCTCAGAATTTTCCGCCTTTTTAAGTACCCCAGGGTTAAAAGCATCATGACTCAGATAATGAATGAAACTAGCATGGTTTTAAATACCTTGTTTTTAGTGCTTAGCTTATTTTATATTATTTCGCATTATCTCGCTTGTTTGTACCTCTACTCAGCCAAGGTACAAAACTGGTATTTTAATGTTGACTCCTCAGGTGACTCTCAAACTATTTATGAATATGAAACCATGACAAGCCTTATATCGAAAAGCTATTCAGATCAGTATATGTCAATGATTTATTGGAGTTCTGGTATCTTATCCACCTCAGGATACAGTAACTTATTCGCCTTAAGCACATTCAACAAGCTCTTCTCAGTAATAATCTTAGCCCTATCACACCTCTTCACAATCTTCCTCTACGCAGTATCAACAAAAGTCTCCTACATGCTAAACATCCACTACGTGAACTACATCGGAAAGACCCAAGAGCTAGAAGTTTGGATGGCAAACAAAAAATTATCCGAGCAACTTAAAAAGAAAGTAAATGAATACTACTTACTCTTATGGAACAAATCAAGCGGTTTTCACAAGGAATACATATTGAAAGACCTTCCAAAAGTCTTAAAACAAGACATCTTAAACTACTTATTCTCCTCTGTCATTGAATCCGGCCTTTTCCCCGACCAGCTTGCGCCTTTAAACGATCTGATCAACAAATGTCGCGTCGAGTACCACTCCGCCGAAGAAGTGATCATCTCTCATGGAGAACTCGTCTCAGACACTTATTTCGTCATTGAAGGTTGTGTGAAAGTAATCAACAGTTCAGGGATCCTTTTTCAAAAACTATTCAAAGGATGCTGCTTTTGTGAAGAGTTCTTAGTCATGGAACAGTTCGGACTCTGTCTTTCAAGTTACGTCGCAGAAACTGACTTGCGACTTGCTGCTCTTAGTGTGCAGGACTTTCGAGGAATTATTGAAGATTACCCTGAATTCGGATTTGAAGTCAAGAAAGGAATTGATGAAAGAAGTGGAAAAAATCGGGGTAGTTTGGAATTTGGCATCAAAGAAAAAACTTTGACTAGTTTAAATGACACGAATTTGAATATTTTAACTGAATTCAATAGGAGTATGGATATTTCTCCTACATTTAAAAACGAAGTTGCTATGAAAAGCAGGAACTTTTCATGTAGAGGGATTAGGAAAAAGGCGATTCAAGGGATTTATTGGGCGGTACTTGTTTGGAATGCGTTTTACTTTCCTTGGTATGTCGGAACTTTCAATAGAATGACTGAAGTCGGGTTATTTTTTGAAGCTTTGACTCTTCTTGTTTATTATTTCTATGCCTGTTCAAGCATCCTGAAGAAAACTTCAATAAACAAAAAAAAATCAGAAAATGAAAAAAAGTCCTTTCTTTCTATTCTCGATTCAAAAACCATTTATCATTTAATCGCAGGGTTTCCAGTGTTGATCATTTCCGATCTAACTTCGCGATCAGAGGTTTTCCTGACAATCTTCGGAATTTTCCGTCTTTTAAACGTGTACCTGATTCCAGAAAGAATAAACAAGCTGACCCGTTATTATATCTCCTGGTACATCACTCTTCGTCTAACCTTGATGATATTTTTTTACATCTACTCAGTGCACATCACAGCTTGTTTTTTCATTATGGTCGGCAGGCAAAATCCTTCGAAGTCCTGGTTTGCTTTGATTGACTCAAACTCTGACTATGAAAAATATGTCTTCGCAGCTTATTGGGCAAGTACGACTTTGTCACATACCAGCTTTGGAGACACTCAACTTCATACAAATTCAGAAAAAACTTTTGCAATTTTTGCGTTTTTTATGGGGTGGATTATTTATTGCTTGATTTTTGGAACTATTTGCTCGATTTTACTTGGATTTTCTTCTAAGTTAAAAACGAATTTACAGTTAAGTTATGAACATGTTAAAAATGTTTTGAAGAAAAAAAAGGTTTTCAAGTTTTATGGAAAAGCTGTTGAGTCTTTTTATAATTATCATTGGGAGTCTAATAAGGGAATTAATGAAAAAGAGTTTTTTGAAGAGATGAATAAAGGGTTGAGGGTTACTTTGCAGGTTTTTATATATTCGAAGGCTATTATCAAGTCTCAGATTTTTAAGGAAAGTCAAGGGGAACTTGACATTCCATTAACCAGGTCGATTTTTTCATTGATGAAACTTGAATACTATGCAATTGGAGAATCTCTTATAAAAGTAGGAGACCGAAGCCAAAACATGTTCATCTTACTCGAAGGCCAAGTCGATGTTCTAAACTTAAAAGGAACAAAAGTTCTAGCAACTCTAAAACAAGGTTCCCATTTCGGCGAAGCAAACATAATCCTAAAGAACGATATGAGAACCGCAAGTATTCTAGCAACCGAGATCTGCACAGTAGGAATCCTAGAAAAAGAAGTCCTGGAGATACTATTCGAGGCTTTTCCGCACTGGTACACGATGTTAGAAACAGTAGTCAAGGAGCGCATGGAAAAAACTTTTAACTCCAGCAAGATCTCAGATGTAAACCGTCATTGCCAGACGATATTCGAGAAGATCTTCAGTTCTCCAATGCGAATGAGTCGTTACACGATACGGTCGGAGAAGCTGATAGCAGAGAAAATAGCTGATATTGAATTAAAGCACACAGAAAATCAATGGTACAGTTTGTTTTTAGTTCATTTTGTTTTACTGGTGTACTCTGCAATCACTCTTCCTTTATTCATCGGTTTTTATTTCCAGAAAAACTGGGTCGCTATTGGGATTGAAGCGATGGTGATCGTTGAAAGTTTGGTCTTTTTACTGAAAAACACCAATTTCAAGATTCTTCTTCCTGAAAATAGAAGATTCAGCTGGTCTGGACTGGTTAAGTACTATTATCACAACCATGTGTTTGAAGACCTCGCTGCTCTTTCACCTTTTCATCTCGCTTACATGTTAACCAGTCAGAACTTTAAAGCTGTCCTTGTTCCTTTAAGTCTTATTCGACTTTTCGCTTTGTTCCGACTTTCCTCGATATTAGAAATCGTTGAGTTCAGCAATAGGAAAAAAATTTGGTTTGTGAAAATGTTTAAGGTTTTGTTCACTGTTTGTTTTATTATTCATGGTTCTACTTGCTTATGGCATTTTTGTGTGAAGTTCGAGTCTCCAAGTCCTTGGATAGATTATTACCATTTGCCAGATTCACTTACAGGGCAATACCGTTTTTCTCTCTTTTACGTGGTGAACATAATAACCTCAACAGGTTTCAACAACACAAGTCCACGTTCCACAACAGAAAGACTGATATCTCTTCTAATCTCTATAAACGGGATAGCTTTTTTCTCAATAATCTACAGCAACGTTTCATCAAGTTACTCTAAAAAACACCCAGAACTATTCAAAATGATTAAAAAAATCAAGTCAACATTAAGAGCGACAAGTCAATCAGGTATTCCCGATTCACTTAAATCAAGAATCCAAGAGTTTTACACTTTTTCCTCTTTCATCGAGAAGCGAATTGGAGGAACGACGATGAATTCTCTTTACCTTCACCTTCCATCGAAGCTAGTAAAGTCAATAATCTTCAAATGCAACAAATACATGTTAAAAAAGCTTCCAATTCTTGCATCAATCACAACAGCCGAGCTTATCGAACGTCTTTCTCTTCATTTAGAGCCGCTTGTCTTCTTGACTGACGATTTCATTATCTACAAAAATGACAAAGGCAACGAAATGTACTTTATCCTCATCGGCTCAGTCAACATCCTCGCACAGGACAACCAAAAAGTCTTAAAAACCCTGAAAAAAGGAGAGTTTTTCGGAGAACTCGCCCTGGTCAACGACACGACAAGGATGTGCTCAGTGGTCGCAAGTAAGCCGAGCCTGATTTACTCCCTGAAAAAAGAAGTTTTTCTAGCAGTCATTGAAAGCTACCCAGACCTTTTCCAGCACTTAAAAAACGAAGGAGACAAGAGAAAAACCGAAAATACTCTCATCAAAAACAACCAAAATGATACCCAAAGTCTCAAAAATTCAATGTTTTCAGCAATTTCTAGAACTTTCTTCGCAAGGCAACAAACTTGTCGCATGGTCCAGCTTATGACTGGAATGAAGCAGTTTTCACCGAATGTGGTCAGAAATTGTCTTGACTCTGAAGCAAGGTCTAGGATTCACACGAGAAGGCCTCAGGTTCAAAGCGAGGATAAAAGAAGAGCGAGTCAGGAAAATATTTTGAATGATTTTAATTATTAAATTAGGAGCTGGTCTTTTGACGCATTAGAAGTTTACGGTTTTTGGTTATTAAGGCTAGGATTTCAGGGTCTTGAAGAATTGAAGGAGATTCTAGGGTTGGATGGGTTTTTGGCTTTTTTGTCGATTGGAAAGAGGATTTTTTATCTTCGTGTGGGGAAGATGGAGATCTTTTGGTCGGAAGAGATATTGTGTCTGATAAACGATTTTTTTGGAGGGATTGAATTGATTTTAAAACGGTTTCTAACTTGGTTAAATCTGATTCTAGGTCTTTTTGGATTGATTTGGTATCTGGTGAGTCGGGGGTTATTTCTTGGAATTCTTTTAAAGAGTTGTTGATTTTCAATTTTAGAGAATTTAGGACTTCGATTGATGACATGAATTCTGTTATTTGAGAATCGAAGGCTTTTCTGATCTCGAATGAAAAATCGCAGCCCATGTTATATAATAAAAATGCTGGGGTTGAGATAGAGAAATAGATCTCTTGAAAATGTACTCAAATGAAGTCTATTTGTGCAAATTTCGCTTTGCTATAGCTTTAAAAACTAGAAATCACTGTTAAAGTGACTTTAGTTTATAAAAGAAGTACTTTTATTTTACCAAGCCTTGCAAGTATTCTTGTATTTTTAGGGCTTAAACTAATTTTCGATTCTCCAAGCTAATATTTCCATATTGGTTCTGGCGAATAATTAATAATGGTTAAAATTGCTTGCTTATTTGGCTTACTCGTTCTGATCAGCGCAAACTCTGTAGCCTTATCACCAGCTGATGCAGCTGCTTTCACAAAAGGTTTCCTAAATGGACTTCAGGTTGACCCTACTGTCACTTCGAAGTGCGAGACTGACATGCAATTAGTTCTCTCAGGATCATCTCAGCTCATTGACGATATTACCGACTTAATCAATGGAAAGGCAGGAGCTTTCAACAAATTGGTTATTGATGCCCAAGCCTTAGTCCAGAAATACGAACCCTTAGGTGCTGACTGCAACTTAGGCCAACTTGCCTCAAGCCTTGAAAAAATTATGGGTCCTGACGGATACTCAATCATGATGAAGAACTACTTCAAGAACATCCAACAAGTGACTGATGCCATCGAGGGATACAGCACCTGTGGAGACGATCACGAGTCCTGCGGAAAGTTCGCCGGAGAAATCTTCAGATACCTTGTCGGCTTTTCACTCCAGACTCCTCTTACAGGCTCTTTCATGTCAAACGGTTACGGTGAGTTATTCCTCGGTTTCCTCAAAGGTCTTCAAAACGACCCTAACGTCGACTCTCAATGCGTTGATGATGTTTCTCAGTTCTCCGGAAAACTTGAAATCGTTGGAGGAGACTTAGAAAAAATCCTTACAGGAAACACTGCAGCGATCTTCACTTTGATCAACGATTTGAAGAAACTTCAAGATGACATCCCGAACTTCTTCGAAGAATGCAACATTGTTGGACTTATTGACCAGATTGAAGTACTTTCAGGACCTAATGGATTCATCACTCTCCTTAACAATTACAATAAGAACCAGAAGGCTATTACTGCTGACTTGAAAGTTACTGAGAACTGTGAAGCTGATTATGATGCTTGTGGTGTTGCTTTAGGTCATGTTGTCAAGCTCTTGGTTGGCTGGAGCATTAACTAGATAGTATAAGTAGATTATAGATTTAAACAGGTGATGGGTTAAAGTTTGGAGGATGATTTTAATGAAATTGTAGAGAATTATTGAATATGAGTAATTTAAGTTGAATTAAATTTTTGAAGATTTTCAAGATATGAAGAATTTTATGAAATCATTAATTTAAGATCTTTAAATCGCTTCGAGAAGAGAATCTTCAATACTTCAAGAGATTCTCTATTTAATCAACTTACCATTATTCATCAGTGATAACCATATCAAGAAAATTAGAAATCCTTTTAAAATAAGAATTCGGCTCAGCTACTGAAAGAACAGAACTGTTTTTTTTGTAAATTTTTTTCAGTTTTTCTTCTGAGAATTTGGAAAAATTATACTCCTGCAAAATATCAATGACTCCTATCGAGTACACCTGATTTCCATCCTTAAACATGTACCGATTTTCAATAACAGGAGGAATCTGATAAATTCCTAAAAGCACCGAATAGTCCATCAATCCTTGATTTTGTAAAAAGTTGAAATCATCCTGCAAAGTTTTAACAACCTGCTCAGCCTGAGGCTTTGAAAGTTTCACTTTTAAGTTACTTTCTAAGAAGTTCTGATCTTTTAAAACTATTCCAGTTGGAGTTCCTTTAATGGTTAAAGTCTTTCGGTTATCCAGACTTCCTTTAAGGTCAAAAATGAGAGAGTTTTCTTTTTTAGGTAGAATGTTTTCCATGATAATGAAATGTTGGTTTTGTGGAATCAACTTGAAAAGTCCTAAAATGCGAATCAAGAAAGAAACCCCAGAAATCCTTTCAGAATACTTGAACAACATATCCAAGAAAACTCTTTTTTCTGATTTCGTGATTGTCTTTATCACGAATTTTTCATCAAAAGTCGTGTAAATAAAAGCGTTACTCTTTCCTCCTTCCATTAAAGAAAGGTTAAAGTTGTTCATATGAAGCATGACAGATCTAGTTTTAAGTTACTTTTGAATATCTTTACTTCCGATGTTGCATTTTTCTCGAATAGCTGAAAAAGTGCTTGTTTTGTATTCTCTCAGGACTTTTTTCGTTAAATAATCTGAATAATGCTGACCTTTCTGGTATTTTATGCTGCCATATTCAGGATCTGCTACTTTTTCAACACAAGCTTCATCAAACTTATACTCAGTAAACAAATTATTCGCCTTTTTAATAAAACTCTCTGAAAACGGTTCTTCAAACCTAAGAAAAAGCAGAGAAAGTATCTGATAATTGATCTATTTTTTCATTACTTTCTTTGTGATACTATTAAAAAATTCTCCTAAAAAAGTGATTTCCTCACTATCCAAATCCTCCATATAAACCATTGAAACCATCGTTTCAGACAACGGCTTCGACGATGACTTGATTCTGAAGTAAAGTCGATTTAAAAGCGATTTATTTGAAAGTCTAGCCAAAGCGATACACGTGCCAGTCATGCTTCCAAAGATAATCCCTACTTTTTTATAGTACCCTTGATGATGATTAACATGTTCCAAAAATTCCATAATCTGAGCAATGCAAATCGTGAGACTCACTGACACAATAACCATCACATAATTAATCATCAAAGTCGTTAAACTTCTCCTCAGTTCTTTCCAGATACTTAGAAGAATTCCCCAGACAATCAAAATATTCACGAAAATAAAGATGCTGTAAGCATATCTACCTTTTTTTCCATCTTCAAAAGAACAGGTGTCCATGTCTGAGATTCCGAATTGATTAGCGAGAATCCCTGAAGTGCTAAAAGCAAGAGCTGAGCAAAGAGCGTAGATGTGATAAATAAAGTTTCTTTTTTTGTAAGTGATTCTTGTAGAGTATTTTAGCTTGAAAAATATTTCGAGAGTCAGGGCTAAGAGGTAACTGAAAAATGCACAACTTGAAGCCACTGCTAATGCTCCTATCGTGATGCAGGCTGTCTTGTTTGATGAGATACTGATTTTTTATTACGGGGAAAAGTACTCGATTGAGGTGTACCAGTGAAGGTCGATTAACATTTGAAAGATGCATTGCAAAAATACCAGATGACCTGGGTGGATCATCATTTCTTTTAACACAAGATGTACAATTATTGTAAGAATCGAAAGGATTAGTGAAATGGAAGTTATCACTAATGCGAATACGTCGATAAAGTCCATTTAGAGAGGTTTTATATTTAGATTTATTTTTATTATAAAAAAAATTAGAGATTTTAATGATTTATCAAATACCTTGTTTTTAGGTATTTTTCTTAGTTTATGATTTGTTTGGCCTTAGCTGTAAAATGAAAAAGATATTTATTACTCTTTAACTTGGATTTAAAATAAAGTGCAGAGATAGATTAAGAATCTTTAATGATTTAGCGAATATGCATTCGGATATGAATAGGGTTGAGGAGGAATGTAAGGGTAAGCATTTGGGTCAATGTACCCCAAATTATTATGCCCAGGGGTGTCACGTGAGCTTTTTCCATGGACAAATAGTTGCGACATTGAATCTCTCTTCAACAGTGCCTTGGCCTGCTTTTTCTTCAGTTTTTTTGCTTTACTAATCGCTCGAATGCATAAAGCCACAATGCAGATCACAAACAAGGATAAAAAGATCAGTATTGTGATTCCGATCAGATAACTCTCTTCTTTTGTTTCACCAGGAAAATCTGAAGTTGAATTCCCAAATTGTTCTGTAGAGTTAGTCGAATTCGAGGACTGATCCATTTATTACGAGATTAAGTGGCATATTTTATTCAATGACGAAATTAAGTAGTCTGCGAAATTTTACATAAATTTAGTTATTAAGAATAATAACGAAGAGTTTAAACAAGGAGATTAACTTCTTCTTCCTTATTTCTAAGCAAGTTAATCAGGCTTTCTAAGCGATTTACGCATTTTTCCAGTTTAGAATATAGCTTCAGATCCTTCGATTTTACCATCAGCTCGTTTTCTAATCGGATTCTTTCTTTTCTCAGTTCTTCAACAGCATTTTCTCTTTTACTCTTATCAACTCCTTTCAAAACCACGAACTGAGCAATTTCTTGCTCTCTGCTACAGACCTGCAATATTTTATTTTCAATGAAACTTTCTCTTTCTTCAAGAGACTTCTCAAAAATCTCTTCAACTTCACTTTTAACAATAGAAAGTAACTTGAATTCTTCAACGTTTTCCTTAATTTTTTTGTCTAACTCTTGATTTTTTCTTGATAAACTTTGAAGAATTTTTTCTATTTCAGAAGATTTTTCTGGGTTTGAAATAGCGAGATTGATTTTTTTTTCTTTTTTCTCTTGAAGAGACTTTTCTTCTTCCCTTAGACTTGCTTCCCAGTTGACAAGACGTTCTTCTTTCGCTGTTAGTTCTTTGTTGACGATTTCTAGTTGTTGTTGAAGGTCCAGAAGCACTAGTTCCACTTCTTCGTTGGTGAGATTTGAGAAGTTTGAGAAATCTGAAGGTTTTTTATTCAGGTTTTTTTCGAGTTTTAAAGAGTTTTCTTTTTCTTGTAAAGCTTTTTCCCTTTCTAAGAGTTGGAATTCGATTGCTGATAGATTGATTTGGATGTCTTTTATTAATTTTTGGTCATTTTCGAGGTCTGACTTTTGCTTTTGGAGAAAATCTTCTTGTTTTTTTAAATCGTTTTTTGATTTTATTAGCTGTTGGGTTTCGGTGAAAATTAATCTTTTGTCGTTTTCAATCATTTTTCGGTCTTTTTCTAGATTTTCTCTTTCTTTTTCCATAAAAATTCGAAAGTTTTCAATTGAAGGGTTTTCGGAAAATGATAAAAAATGAAACTTTTGGGTTTCTAGTTGTTTTTTTTCATTTTTTATCTGAAGAAGAAGAGAATCAATTCTTTTCTGTTCCAGTTCCAAACCATCTTCAGATTGAATAAAATAAGGCTTTGATTCAAAATCTTGTAAATTTTTCATCTTTTCCAATTCCTTGATCCTAGATTTCAAGTCCTTGATTTCATTTTCCAGCTGAAAATAGTACTTTTTAGTAGAATTTACAAAATTTTTTTCATTCAGAAAGAGTTTCTGCTCTGTTTGAAGACGAATTTCATTTTCTTTTATGTGTTTTTCTTGCTTTTCCAAGAGAGTCTCCCGGTCTTTCAATTGTTGGATTTCTTTTAGAAGTGTGTTGTTGATTTGCTTGATTTCTATGTTTTTTGTTTTTAATTTCGTGATTTTGTCTCTTGTGTTCATTTTATCGTTTTTTAGAATCAAATCAACAGCTTTTCTGATAGTTTCTTTTATCAGATTGTAGCAATTCGCACCTTCTTGCTCTAACTTGAAGTCTGGGTCGAGTTTCTTGCAAAGTTCGGTGATTTCTTCATAAAATGAAGTTTTGGGCTTTATAATTTTTAAGTTCAGGCTTGATGAAGTTTTTTTGTTCAGTGTTAAGAGACCTGAGTATTGGGCAAGGTCGATACCTGGAGATAGTTTACGACGCATATTAAAACTTTCCTTGTTTTCTTGAAAGGTTGATAAAAACTTCGAGATAACTCGAACCGACGAGCAGGTGTCCATAATGAAAAGGATTATTTAGTATATGATGAATTCGGATTAGTTTTAATTGATATTATGAAATATTTACTTTTGTCTCTTTGATTTTTTTTATTCCTGTTTACGTAGTTTTACTTTAATTGAGAATGATTTTTTTCTTTTATAAGAAAAGCTCTGAAAATATTAAACTTCTTTAAATAATTGACCAATATTAGATATTCTATTTTCAAGTATCAATGATAGTAGATTAGAAATTGATTGATGATATCATTTGGTGATTCTTCATTTCAGAAGTTTATTTTTTACAGGTAGCTGTAAAACTCGAAAACTGTGAACAAGTTAACCCGATATTTGCACAGCTAAAACCAATAATTGATTGAATTTTATATTCAAGCAAAAATTATTTTAGTGTTAATGCATTCCGATTCCACAAAAAATTTTTTAAAAATGATAATCAGTAGAATTTAAGATATTATTGGTAATTTTTATGCATAATAAAAGTAATAATATCAATAAGATTTATAGGATTGCTTTAATAATTCTTATGTAAGAATAATCAACTATTTCAATAAACTATACTATAAATCTATTATATTTCTTCTCATTTAAATTTTTAATATAAATACCAAGTAATTGCTTATTCAAAAATGAGCTTGCATGAAATATCATTAGGATAAAAAGTTGTATATAAAATAAACATTTATCTAGCAGTACATATTAAGAGAAATGTTATAATATTGAAATTTACAAATTAAAATACTTAATTCAATTGGGTATATGCATTTTAAATTTATAACTAATTTTTTATTCTTGTTGATTATTTATAATTTCCTTTCGATTCAATTCATAAAAATACAAACAATTTGTTTTATAAAATTCATTAAAAGGTTTATTTACCCTTCTAGAGACACAATATTTTTAACGATATGTTTTATTAAAAATCATTCTAATAAAGGGTGTAAGACAGAGAGAGTATCATCGATGAATTTGCTTAATTCATCAAGGTTTGATGAACTTATGAATTTTATAGTCGACTCTAATGAAGTTATATCTACTTATATAATCTATTTACTACTCTGACTTTATCTAATGAGTTCCCTAATTGATAAAATCTGTAAGAAATTCAAAATTAAATCTTAAGTATATTTTTTAATCTTTTCATTACATTCTTGAATATTGATTACTTATGAATTGATTTTTCAAATAAGTAAAAAAAAAAGTATTTAATCGATTTTAAAAACCTCATTTATGTTTTTTATAATTCTTATTGATACAAAGCTTTTCTCCCAATTCACACGAGATTAAATATAGAACATTTTGAAAGTATTTTTCCTGGCTTTAAACCGTAATAAATCTATAAAGCAATAATTTTTAGAAAATATTAATTTTTTTTCCTCTTAGCATTTCTTGATATTTGTGGTAGATTTCGATTTTTTTGAATTTTTACAACTTTTTAGCAATTATCTGAATAATTATATAAATAAGAAAATAAACACATTAAACTTGCATTTTACACCTCGGAGCCTATTCAGAGCTGTAAACAAGGGTTTTAGATACTTAAATTCTTTTACCCATGATAATTAAATCATAACTATCTTATTGATACTTTTCAAATCATCTTTAATGGAGATATACCTGCCAAATTAAGCAGATATATGTAATTTTTTATTTAATTCCCTCTATTAAACAGGATTTGAAATGTTGATTTATCTTGACTATTCTTTCATGCTTTTCTATATTATTATCGGATTCCTTTTCAAATACCAAGCTTCTTGTTCGAAAATGAGTTAGCCCTTAAAACAACCTCTAGTTTGAATTCAAGGTTTGCAACTTTTCTTCTGCCTTCGAGCTTGCGCATCTCATAATTGATAATAAAGAATTGTAAAGGCCAATTTCTTAAGGATCAACAAAAGACCTTACCTGACTTTGTAAGATATCATAAATTAATCAATCTCTAACTACTCTTGGTTCATAATATTTTTTATAAATCATTCACCATTGTAGATAATTCAGGGATACGATCTAATTTATCCATTTTGTTAGGCAGTTTAATAGAAAGATAAATCCTGATCACTATAGTTTTTTATGCTCATAGAATTTATCAAATTGCTGTTCAACTTACTGTGATATCTGAGAATTTAGCTATAACTGAGAGGGGTAATATTCTTCAGGGTTACTATTGGTCAAATGGGGTCATGGGTGTGACCGCAGGTCTCTTGAAGGTAATCAAATCAATTTAGACTATAAAATAATTATCATTAAAGTAAATGAGCTATATTTTAAGTTCAACTTAAATTTATGTTCTAATATCTAGGTTTTTTCCTAACTGATAATACTATTTCGACCATTTGTCTTTCTGGTATATTTTTCTTGTAAACTATTTGAAATTTTTTTAATACTCTACAGGAATGAATAGATTGGATAATTGAATTTATACAATTTGAAATAATATGTATTTGAATTTCTTTAATCCAGGGAAACAGTTATATTGTAAATTAATCTGAATTAAGAATCTAATTTGTTCTAGAGTTCTCAAAGGATTTATTCTTAAAGAAAAAGATATCATAATTACATATAAAGATGATCAAGACTTATATATAAAAAATTGGTTTCATCCTAATACTACTATTTGAAGAAATTATATTTATTTCTACAGATTTATAAGTTTCTTACATTAAAATTATTTTATCTCTTATTGATATATATAAAAATCGTTTAATTTAGAATACAAGTAGTATTAAATAAGATTACATGAATTGGATTATTTTTCTGAATTACTTAGGGGTGGTTAATTTTCAATACTCTTTGAATCAAGGATCATAATCAAATTGCAGGTCTTTTTCAAATATTTTTCCCAATCTCTAACAGATATTAAGATTTTTTTAAATATATTTTTTTGTTTACATAAAAATATCCTGATTAATAGAATTCAGTTTATGTTTTGGCGTGATTACATAGGATTGGGCTATATAAGACTCAAGATTCTGATGTATCACAAAAGCAGCCTTTTTACAAGTATGAATATAAATTTATTGACTATTAAATTAGATGAGAATAATTAATGAAGAACTATTTTTATATTTTATGAAGAAAATTAATAATAACTTGAATAATCTCAAAATTAATGTATCCTTATCTATAATTTATCCTTCTCAGTAATGTATTTTTAATATCATTCATATTAGAAGTAGTGTTTATTTAATTTATAGTTTTGATTGCATTATTTTCTATTATTTCCAATAGATTATAATTTGCAGAATATTATTCTTAATTTAATTATATTGAATGAATAAATTAAAATAAGATTCTATTTAAATGCATGTTTTCAGATATATGTTAAAAATGCAGCGATCATTTAATAATAAGGTTTGAATGAATATATATCAATAGAAAATTATAAAAATTTAGTGTTTTAAATTAAAAAATTAATTTTGGATTTGATCCAGAAACGACCACCCATATACCTGATAGATTGATTGAAAAGTGCACAAATCTTTGAAAATATAATTTTTAATATCAAGGCACCGGGGTTATGAGTGAATCAATAACTAGTAAAGTTACTTAATTATTAAAAAGATGTTAAGTTAAGCTGCTTTTGTTAATACGACAATATAAAAAGAGGTTCAGGTAAGGCTTAAAATTGATTACTCTGTTCTCATCAAGAATTTAATGCTTATAAGAATTTCAGTTTCCTTCAATCAGCTTAAGATGAGCAGGATCTTTGGATCTTTGAGTTCTGAATATGATTGACTACTTAATTCTCATATTTTGGATCTTAAGGCATTTATCAATCTGCAACTATTTTAGACTCAACTTAAACATACTTGATGATTTTTCATTCATGTTTTTTCATTCCTATAGCATTCTTCACAAAAATATCCTTTTCTCATGCTTCTTGCCCTTCATCTAGTATCCAGATATTATCAAATCAATGCCCTTTATGCTATTTGTGTGCCCATTTGGCACTAATAATATTGAATTGTTAACTGGCCATTTTTTTCTACTTCTGTATTTTTATCTTTATATGAACTAATTTATCTTAACTGCAAATTGCTTGCTTCAAGATATCAGTTTGTATTAAGGGAATTTATCTTAACTGCAAATTGCTTGCTTCAAGATATCAGTTTGTATTAAAGGAAATTATCCTAATTGCAAGTTAATTTTTCTCAAGAAATATTTAAGACAGATTATCATATTTAACAGATAGTTATGTTTATTATTCAAATTATTTTAATATAAACTGTGATCTAAATTATTTGAAGTAATTTAATAAAGATTATTTACTTAATATATAGTCTCTTATATTTATATAAAAGCAATAGCATAAGAAATTCTTCCTTTAAAATATAGTCTCTTAATCTAATATCAACCTCCATACAAGATCCTTCCCTAATCTTAAAATTCATTCAAAAGTCTTAAGCATTTACCAAACTTTACAAAAAATAAAAAGTAAGAAAATTCTTCAAAAATATTCTAAAAAATCTTTAAATCTTTCCTAACATCATCATTATTCTGAAGTGATTCCCTTTGATTGAAAATCCGACAAATGCGAATAATCGGCTCAAAAACATTAACCCTGTTCTTATTCGAAACTTGTACAACCTCCTGATCAGCATTTATTTCCTCATCACTTAAGTCAACTTTGTTTTTAACCAAAACCCAAGGCACATTTCCAAGACTTCTAATCAAATCTCTCTTCCATAATGAAGCAGCAGATCGAGTAAGAAAACTAGATGCATCATACATGATGATTCCTGCATCACCGCCAATAAAATACCCATCTCTAAGTCCACCATTCACAGGATTTCCAGCCAGATCCCAGAGTGCGAACTCGAAATTCTTATTTTCATAGAAATAAGAAAAGTTTGAAACAGAAACTCCTTGAGTAGGAATGTATCTTTCTTCAAATACCTGAGAATTTAAAGAATTTATCCAAGTCGTTTTGCCAACCCCGCCATCACCAACAACAAGTAATTTAATCTTTCGCTCCATTTATTAATAAGAGTTACTAATCTTTCCTTTAAATTCAATTCTTAGAGGTTTATTTAGTTTAATATTATGAGGAAAAATTCTAAGTTAATGTAGATAATAATAAAGAGATAATTATAAAGATCACTATAAATTCTAGAATAATCTATAATCCAAACAACAAGCAACAACCCTTGCATTCATTAAAACTATTCAACTCTCTATTAAAATACTAAGTTCTTTGAATTACCTTGGAAACTGATAGGTCTGCTGATTAATCATAGCTTGCATCATCATATGCTGAATATAATTCATCATAAACATCGAATACTGAAACATTTCATGACTTTTGATTAAATTTTCATTTTTCTGTTCAACCTTCTGTTTATCCTCACTCGGCAATTTACTTTTTTCCTGCTTTTCAATTTTTCCATTGAAAATTTTCCGTGTGTAAACTCTAATCTTACAAGTGCTTCCAATACAAAGAACATCAGATGCTTTAAACTTTTGCCATTCTGAATAGATTTTACTTTGAGTTTCTTCACAAAAGTAAAGAATAATGCTTTTCTTAGATATGAATTTAATTTTTTTCAAGAAACTTCGAACGATTTTTCGAGCAGGGGCATTTTCTGCAATTTCAAAATTTACGATTTTGTTTTTCAACTTCAGTCCTTTTGTTTGAGTGACTTCGCAGGTCACATTAAATTCAGGCTTTTTAGGTTTCGCTGAAGTCCCTTCAGGGATAAATGTGTCAATCGGCTTTCTCTGACGATTTGAATGTCGTTTTTCTGGGATTTTCAAATCAGCGCCTTTCTGGCCGATCTTCGAATCATTGGTTTCCATTATTTATTACAGTTTAACATGGAAGAAAACTTTTCCACTTGATTGGATTTGAAAACTTGAGGAAAGACAAGAAAAACAAGTCTAAAACTTTCAAACCAAATAAAAAAGATTCAACAGTTTTTAATTTTTTTCTCTGTTTGTAGCTCACTGCATCAAACTTGTGAAATCCTTCTAAAAATGAAAACGGTTAAGTGAAAAAGCATAAAATTCATAAAAAACATCTTTTCATAGAAATCCCTGAAAAATCAATAAAAAGCTAAAAAAATCAATTTTCTATCAATTTTCTTGAAGTTCTTTCCTCAAATAAACCTAAAATATTCTAATTTCTAACTGAAGCGACTAAATCTTGAATATTAGCTGAAATCTCGTCTCTCCTCTTGACAAGCATCTGTCTTCGTCTCTGGGACTCTTCAAGTTCAGAGTCATTTTTCCTGATGGCGTTATTCAAGTCAAGAAGCATTTCATCTTTGGTCTGCATCAAATAAACTCGCCCGACCGGCTTGAAAAGGACTCCGTCGTCGGCCTGGTTGTTGATCTCGGATAAGGTGAGGTGGAATCTTCTTCTTTCCTGGTCTAGGCTGAAGATGCTCGCTTCTGTGAATTTTAGAGTGTCGACTGTTTCCATCAGCTGAGAGGAAAGCTCTGACATCTGCTGTTGAAGAGGGTTCATTGCAGCCATGATAATGAATTATGAGGTTCGCTTGGGTTAATGATTAAATATTAGGGCAAGAGGGATGTTTGCTTCAATATCTCCTTTTTTATTGAAAATTCACTTTTCAGGGGTTTAACTGATAATGGACGGTCTGTATTCCAGAATTTTTTGGATTTTGGGCTGTAGGAGAACAGAGAATCTGTGTTGAGGATGTCGATCTTTCGTGGAGATGGATTTGAAATGAGTTTTGTCATTGAGGGGGTTGGATTTGCAGGGGATTCTTCAAGGAGGTTTTGGGGAATGCCGTATTTTTTGAAAACTTTTAGATGCTTGGTGCTTAGCTTCTCGGCTTTGTTTAAATCTTGGAATAAGCTGGATATGGATAGTTTTGTTTCTTGCGATGATGATTGAGATTGGTCTTTTGAACTAGATGTTTCTTCATCGATGATGATAGGTGCCTTATTGAGAATTGATTCAAGTTTATCAACATATCTGTAAAACTTCTCAACTGGCAACTCTTGAAGACAAGAATTTTGATCAGTCTCGAAAAATCTTGATCTTTTTACTGGCAAATCAAATCCAAATGATCTGTTTGTTTTACTTTCACAATCATTCAGTGCATGATTCTTATTTCTCTTCAGTTTTTGTGGAAGCTTTGAACAGTTAGAGGGGGCTGATTTCATTTGCAAATATTAACAAGAAATTTTAGTAAAGCCTTAAAAATCTTGTCTTATAATACTTAAAAATTTTGATTATAGTTCAGATCTTTTAAATTTTATCTTTTATTAAATCTTTGAATATTATTTTTACATAATTCATCAAATCTTAAAAATCTTTAAAAAAATCTAATCACCAAATATAAGAACCATTGAAATAAAACAATAATCTTCTAAAACAATCTCTAATTCTCAAGTTTTTTCAAAATTATCAAAACCTGATTCATTTCAAAATATTTCCACCATCATTATTGAATTATTGATATTAGCTATTATTTTGTCTAAGTCGTCTCTTCAGGTAAAAAGTGGCAAACATAACAAGTCCTCCCAAGACCGCGATAACTCCAACAACCACATATAAAATACCAATGAACTTATTTTTTCCTCCAAAGATGCTAGTAGTACTCAACACAAACTTTTTCTGTCCATCAAAAGTCGAAACATCATAATTATTGACAATAGTGACATAATAATCTCCAGGTTCCAAGTCCTCTTCAATCTTCCCCCACAACTTTCGAAACTCAGGTAGTCCAGCAGTGCTCATCCAGACAATAAAATGTTCTACTTAACTTTACCATTCTCAACATCAGTCCACTGATACTTCTCATTATCATCACTTCTCTTAAACTTCTCATCCTTGTCAATATCCCAGGCAATATCATCATGTTTCATTTCAATCATTTTTCCATCACTTTTCCTATAAAGTACATAAGTATCATTAAAATAAGACTTCGCGACAAGTCCACAAGGATTAGCAGGGTCGCTTTCTTTTAACTGAAGATTCGTATAAAACCCTAAATCTTCCATATCAACAACAGGTTCACAATAGTTGTCAATTTCTGAAGTACTTCTCAGATCTCCCATGAGTTGGTAAATATCGCGACTTTTATTGTATTTTCTGTGATTTTGAAACATGTTTTTTATCTCAAAGTAAAAGAAAATCGGCTCTTCCCAGGTCTCTGAAATTGAAAAAGAGACTGAACAAGTTGAAGGGTCGTACCAGTTCGCATCGCATTCTTCGATGTCGTCGTAACGGCGGGTTAACTCGTGCACGTCGTTTGAACTTTTGATGATAAAACTTCCGAAAATCACGAAACCTGAACCGAGGACCACGTAAATGATGCCTAAAGTGAAAGCGTTTGGTCTTGGCCTGAATCCTTTTAATTGCTGTTGTCGAAAAGGAGTGTTTTTTGGCTTGTTTGGCTTTTCTTCTGGCTTTTCCATTATTACAGGTGAGAAGGTGTTAGAAAGGTGGATAAAATGGAAAAAAGAAGAAAAAACAGATATAGGGAACAATCGGAAGACTCGGATTCTAGTTCAAGGCACTCTTCGCATGGACACTCCAGATATCATCGAAGACACAGAAGAACTGAGCGTAGTCATCGCGACTATCATCGAAGAGATGAGATTAAATATTGCAAAAGAGAAAAATATCGCAAAAGGTCTCGGGAAAGAAGCCCTCAATCGAAAAAACCTTTAAAAATTGAAATGAAGGAAAAAAGGGATAAGGATGTAATTGAGGCTGGAATGAGAAGTTGGAATGAAGTTTGTGTCAAGAATTGTCAAACTGTTATAAGTGAAAATGCGGAGGTTGAAGAATGTTTTCGAGTAAATGAAATCTGGGTTAGTAATGATTTCAAGGACTTGAATGTTTTAAATAAGAAAAGAGATACAGAAAAGTGGCAGCATGATAAATTTGGGGATATTTTAAGGGATTATGAGAATTTAGAAAGGATTAAAGAACTGCAGGAAATTAAGGCACAGCAAATGAAAACAAAGAAATCTGAATCAAAAAAGAAATGGCGAAAGGACAGTCCAAAATGGCTTCACGACATGTTTGAAAGTATGGTCCGTTCAAACGACCCAGAATATCGTTACGTGATCAGACTCTCTCCACCAATCCACCAATCCGAAGACTAATCCAAATTACTATCTCTTAATAATCCATTTATTTCATCATTTTTCGTGATTCTACAGTCGCTTCTATTCCTCAGTCCAGAGGCCATTGTAAACCATTCAGCAACATTCAAAAGTTGAGGCAAGTCGATTCCAGTCTCAACCCGAAGTCCCTGCAACAAAAACACCAGATCCTCAGTAGAAACATTCCCAGCAGACCCAGGAGCAAAAGGACATCCTCCAAGTCCAGCAATAGAAGAATCAGCAGTTTTTATCCCCAAAGAAAAAGCTTCTAAAATATTTTCCAAAGCCCTTCCATAAGTATCATGAAAATGTACAGCTAAAAGGTTTAAATCAACTTTTTGTGAAAGAAAAGAAATTAATTCAAAAGTTTTCTCTTTTGTTCCAACTCCTGTCGTGTCTCCAAGAGAGACTTCATAACAACCCAATTCTATCAACTTTAAAATAATTTCCAATACTTTTGACTTTTCTGACTCGCCGTCGAATGGACATGCGAAGATGTTGGAAAGGTAAGCCCGGACTTTTAAACCTTCTTGAAGTGCAGCAGAAACAACATCTTTGTATTTTGAAAGACTTTCTTGAATGCTGCAGTTTAAGTTGCGTTTGCTGAAGCTTTCACTTGCGGATACGAAAATACAAATTTCATGAACGTTCAAAGATTTGGCCTTTAAGAAACCGAACATGTTGGGGACTAGGACTGGATAAGAGATTGAATTGTTTTTGATGATTTCTTGGAAGACTTCTGAACTGTCTGAAAATTGAGGAATGTATTTTGGAGAGACGAAACTTGTTACTTCTATGCTGGTGAATCCGCAGTTGGAAAGGCGGTTTATTAAAGAGATTTTTAATCGGGTCTCGATTTGAATTGATTCGGATTGAAGACCGTCTCTTGGACCCATTTCTTTGATTGTTACATGAGTTGGAAGGGGTTTCGATTGAAATTCTGAAATTAAAGTTCCAAATTTTTCCATTTCTTCAGAAGGTTTTATTTGGATGGATTTGGTTTGGAGATCAATATAAAGATTTTGTACTTTCAGCGACATATTAATTTAAGGTTAGTGATTTATTAAATATTGAAAAGATTTTGTTTTTGTTTCACATTGTTATCTAGCGAGACTTTAGTAAATTTATAATTTTTTGATATAATTAATCTGGATACTATTTCATAACCCAATACAATAAAAGTGAAAAAATCTAAGTTTTTAAAATTAGCAAGAAATTCAATTATATGGCCTACATATTTCTTATTCGAAATTATTATAAACCTTTTCTAACTAAATTTTAATACGTAAAGTTTATCCACTAATAATGACTGAGCCATCAGAACCAATGCCCTCACTCCCTGGACCTCAAACAATTTCGGGTTCGGACCATAAATACAAAACCCACAAATGTGAAAAGTGCGGCCTCGGATTCAGGACAATCACAGACCTTCGCCTCCATTCGTTCTCAGGAGCGAGAAACAGTCAGATATGCTCGGAATGTGACCAAATATTTTCATCGGTCAAAGGAATGAGACAGCATTTCGGCAAAATGCATGCAAAGTTAAAGCCAGCCAGGTGCCACATATGCAAAAAAAGATACAGAAACAAGTATGCACTTAAGTTCCATATACAACAAGTTCATGAAAGGTCTGCTAGAGACTATTGTCCGAGGTGTTCTCTTGAAATGTACAATAGCTATTCAGTTAAAAGACATTTAAAGATCTGTAAAGGCATAGAAGAAAGTTTAGAAGCTTAGAATGATAGGATAGAATAAGAGTTATGTCAACTAGTTAAATGGCAAGATTTATAAAGCTTTCATATTGACTTAAGAAACGAAAAATGAGGTTTTCTCTGGGAAACTTATTTGATCAATATGATAGAAGAGAAGGACTATGAGGAGGGGTCTTAGTTAGTGATGGTTGATTCATATTTTTCCATTTATATTACTTGTAAAATGAATAAACACTTAGTTCGTATTAATATAAAATCAATTTTTCTCAAAAGATCAAACCAAAATTTCAGTCTAACACTAAGGGTTGATCATTGTTTAGCCTTCTGAATTTCCAACGTTTGAAATTTGTTTTTACTACACTGTCAAGACTTTTCGATTCTTTAGATCAAGATGAATTTCTAGATGATACTTAACTTTTGAACAGGCGCTACAAGACTATGCTTATTAACTAAAAAAATACTTAAAGTTTATACAAATTATTAAGAGAATTTGAACTTGTATCTTGGAAAGCCATTGATAGTGAATATTTCTTTCGAAATATGGGAAAATATCTAGATTAGTTTAAATTTAGATAATTTTGGATATTTTTCATCTGCTGGATTCAACTTCAGAGAATTTTACAAAAAATTTATAAAATTCTTGAAACTATTTTTTTTTTCAGATGTCATAATATTCAGAAAGTTTTGATTGATTATGGTGATTTTCTTAGAATTTGAAATACAATTTCATATATTTATTCGACTTAAACAATTTTGTATCTAAGAATTCGAAATGGTGAAAATCTGACCCACTTAGTTGAAGACAACAGCAAAATAAATTTAAGAACTGAAATTAATTCATGCAAAATTTTGGTTTTAAGTAATTTTGGTATGCTTGTTTATATTATACTTTAATTATCAAATATATTTTAGTTTATATATCATAAAAGTCTCTTCAAGTATAAATCTAATTTTTTCCCAAGATGCGTAATAAAAAAACAAAAGCCTTATAAATTATTTACCTTAAAAGCTCTTCAAGCTATACATGAAACAGAAAACATCCTAGCCAAATCCTAAAGATTTTGAAACAATTTAGAAAATTTTTCTTTTCTAAAATTCATATAAACTTATAATTCAGCTTAATCCATGAAAAAAAAACAATTCTGATAAAAAGAATATAAAAATCTACTTCAATCTTCTAAATTTCCAAATTCAAACCAATTTAAAGTAAATCTTATTCAATCCATTAATATTATCCACTGATAAATGGCCGAAACCCTAGACAATGACTCGCTGATCCCATCTCCAGTTGATCTTTCAGGATCACATTTCAAATACAAAACTCACAAATGTGATAAATGTGGACTAGGCTTTCAAAACATCATCGAATTGAGACTTCACTTATTCACAGGTGATAAAGCCAGTCAAATTTGTTCTGAGTGTAATCAGATATTTTCTTCTGCTAAGGGAATGAGACAACACTTCGGAAAAATGCATGCGAAATTGAAACCAGCCCGATGCCAGATTTGCAAAAAAAGGTACAGAAATAAGTATGCACTGAAATTTCATATTCAACAGGTTCATGATCGAAGTGCTCGGGACTCTTGTCCGAAGTGTTCTCTTGAGATGTATAATACCTATTCAGTTAAAAGGCACTTGAAAATTTGTAAAGCTGTGATAGATATGAATAAAAATTAGAATAGTTGATAGAGTAAGTTTATCTCTGATTATTTGAATATTTTGAATAAGTTTTTGATTATATATTCCTTACTTTAAATATCCTTTCTAACCAAGGCAGTAACTAGCCTATATTTAAATTCTTCTGATAAAAATAATAAAGATAATTCTAATATAATTTTGCATAATATAAATAGATATATAGTTCTTTTTTAAATAAAACTCACTTTTTTTATAATAAGATGAAATTTCATCTCTTTTTTCAAAGAAACCTTATATATCTAAAGTTTGTTTATCCAAAAACTTATTTTTTCGGAAAATGATGAGATAATTATAAGCTTCTTTAGTTATATATAATTGAAAAATTTATCATACATAGCACTAAACTCTGAAGTTCTAAGTATGTCTTAAACTAGTTAATATTTTTTTGAATTCAACTGTGTAAAGTTCACTAAGTAACTATATTAATATTCAGTCAATATCTAACACTTTAGAAATAAACCAAAATTTAAATTTCATTTCCTGGAATACCATTTCTAAAAAAAATATACTAATTTATCTAAACCATAAATCATAAGTATATAAACATGTTTTTAAAAGGCTTGACTTAATGGCAAATAAAGATAAATCAGCCTATTTAATCATAATAAAGTCCATTTATAATTCAAGCTATCTTTGAATTAGATTAAACTCCTCCAAATATATCAGTTAACTTCTAATTTCTAAAAAGTTATATTAAAATCTCTCTACTATCAAATAATATAATTGAATATCTAGACTAAAACAATCATATCTAACTAATAAATTAAAAATATTAACTAAAAATCATAAAAATTCAAAAAACATTAAAATACTCCAAAACCCTTAAAAACCCCTAAAAATCCTAAGAAAATCCCAAAAACTTTAAACCCTTTTCATTCCTTCTAAAACAAATTTCATCAATCCAAATATAATCCATGATTAAAATAATAATATCTTAAATAATTTCCTCTTCCAAATACACAAACTCCAAAAACATTTTCAACATATTCACAAGTATATTGCAAAACAATGGAAAACCCTCCAGACCATCTTCCAAAAAAGATCGGCGATTACATCCTAGGCAAAACTCTAGGAAAAGGCACCTTCGGCAAGGTAAAAATCGGGACCCACGAGCCTACAAGTGAAAAAGTCGCTATAAAAATTCTAGAAAAGCAAAAAATCAAAGACACATCAGACATCGAGCGAGTAACTCGAGAAATTCACATATTAAAGTTAATCCGTCACCCAAACATAATCCAGCTCTACGAAATAATCGAGACCTCTCGCAAGTTATACCTGATAATGGAATACGCAAGTGGAGGCGAGTTATTCGACTACATCGTCAACAAATCCCGTTTAGACGAAAGTGAAGCCTGCAGGTTTTTCCATCAAATAATATCCGGAGTCGAGTACATTCATCAACTGGGCATCGTCCATCGTGACTTGAAACCAGAAAACATGCTTCTAGACGATGACAAAAACATTAAAATTGTCGACTTCGGCCTTTCGAATACTTACAATCCAGCTGAAATGCTTCAGACTGCCTGTGGCAGTCCTTGTTACGCTGCTCCTGAAATGATTGCAGGAAATAAGTACCATGGCTTAAAGGTTGATCTTTGGAGCTGTGGAGTTATTTTGTTTGCTATGATCAGCGGGTTTCTGCCCTTCGAAGACCCTGTTACTGCTAATTTGTATAAAAAAATACTCACTTGTGAATACTCGGTACCTGGATGGGTTAGTGAAAATGCACAGAATATGCTTAGGAATATTCTGGATACTAACCCTGATACTCGGGCTACTATTCAAAGAATTAGAAGTCATTCTTGGTTTAATAAAGTGAAAAGTGAGTTTATTCAAGGTATTCATGTTGGGATCAACCAGATGCCTATTAATAAAGAACTTTTGAAAAAACTTAACGAGTTTGGATTTGATCCGTTTTATTGTCAGAAATGTATTGAAGCGAATACTCATGATCAGATTACGACTACTTATTATTTGTTGATGAAAAAGTTTAAAGCCCCACTTGGTGTTCCCCAAAAACCTAAAGATAAAAGCTGGTCACTAATGACTAATAAGTTCAACAGTATCCCTTTGCTAAACCTATCAGAAAACTTCCCTAAAACCTCAAATTTCCCAGTAACAGGGCGAATGAAAAGCGCGATAAGACAGACTCCAAGAGTAGTTCTAGATAATTCATTCAGAAAAAGCGGTAAAAACAGAATAAAAAGCCTAAACAGAACAAGCAGAGCCTTAGCATCTGACAAGAGCCCTCTAAAGCTAGGCCCAATAAAAAGACTAGGCTTTAAAAGGCTTAACAAAGTCAAAGGTTCAATATTGATAAAAAAATGATAATTTAATTAATTTTACTCCTAATAACCAAGTAAGTTTCATCAATTTTTCTTTCCTTTTCATTAATTTCCTCTAAATACTTCTCTAGTTTCTGCTGCAATTTCAAAATGTCCGTTTTCGCCAACTCAATTTCACAGATCCTTGCTTCATGTTCTTCTCTGAATTTACTCTGCTCATTTCTTATTCGTTCTTCAGCGATTTCCAATTCTTTTTCACGGATCTCAAAGTCCAAAACACTTTCAAGAACCACTTTTTCCTTGTAGTTAACCTTCTCGATTTTTTCCTGAAGCACTTTCACCAACTTGCTCACTTGTTGGTTACTTGTAAGACTTTTGATACTTTCAATCAAAACAGAGTCAGAAGCTGAAGCTTGAGCTTTTGTTAGAAGTTGCTTTTGAAGGTCGCAAAGTTGATTTAGAAGTTTTTCTACGATTTTTGAATCGTTTGAAAGCTTTGGAAGGCTTTGCTGCAGAAGTTCATTTAAGTCGTTGCTGGATTTACTGAGAGTTTCTTGGATTATTTGAAGCTCGTGCATTTTTTCATTGATTAGTTTTTCTTTTATTGTTAGTTTTGATTCTTTTTCATCGAGTTCATGGGATTTTTTTAGAAGTTCGTCTTCAACGGAGTAAAGGTCGTTTTGAACGAGGGTTAAGATGTTTTCCAGGCTGGGATTTGAAATTTGTTCTGAGAGTTCTTGAGGAGCGAAACTTGGAGATTTAGAGTCATCGTAGAAATCAAAGCATGGTCTTGAGTCATTTTTGACCTTAGAAGCACTTTTAGATAATTCTTGTCTTTTTTTCATAAATTCACTCCTTTCATGTTCCAGTCTTTCAAACTCAACCTGAAGAATTTCTCTAGTGTTATTAATAGCAAGAACCTGTTTTTCAACCTGATCTTTTTCCTGTTCAAGTATCCACCGATCTCTATCAATTTCCGTTTTTTCCTGTAAAATCATTTCTTTTTGCATTTCCAACTCATCATAAGCAGATTTAAACTCAAGTTCCTTTCTATCAATCATAAGTTTTTCCTCTAAAATCTTCTTTTTCTCATTTTTCATTTCAATTCGTTCCTTCTCAGCAGCTTCTTTTTCAACTCGAAACTTACTTTTCTGTTGATTTAACTGAATAAACTCATTATTCAATTCTTCTTTAACATTTCTAAGTTCATCTTCAAGTTCAAACAAAGTTTTTTTCATTTTTCTGAGTTTTTCCTTATCTTTTAAAACTTTTTCTTCTTTTTTCGAGCAATTTTCGAGTTTTGCGCTGATTTCTTCTTCCTTTTCTTTCAAATTATTTAAAATATTGAGTTCTTCCTGTGAAATCGCTTTAGAACTAACTGAGTCTTTTTGACGAGTGATTGATTGAAGCTCGGTACTTGTTGATTTGTTGAGGATCTGGTCGATTGCTTGTTTCACGCAATTGAAAGCTTGTGTCAAGGGACTTTCTTCTCCCCAAATGAAGAAAAATTCTGGCTCGATTCGCTTCACTTGGCCTTCAAGAGACGCGAAAAACTCGGATGTTCCGTATCTTGGAGACTTTATTCCTTTTGGACTACTTGTCCGTGATTCAGGTTTTATTGATTTTCGGAAATAAGGCAGAGAAGACTTCATTTTATGGATTTGAATAGTTTTAGTTAAGTTATGGTTTTTTAGGATTTTGAAGGAAGAGAAAGATGGATCATTTAATGAAATTTTAGAATTTTTAAGAGGGGTGTATTGAAGTTTAGGTGAATTTTAGGTTTTGAAGTGTTGGAAGATTCGAAATCTGGGATTTTATCGAATTTTCTTTTTTTTAGGTTTTAGGTTACTTTTAGTTAGGTTAGGGAAGATTCATTTTTCTAGAAATTTTAATATATAGCTATTTTAATCTAGTGAAAATAGAAATTTTAGATTATTTTAGCTTGATCTCTGAAAATTAAACCTTAAACATATAAAGATACTTTTGTTTAAATATGGTTTTGAACAATCACATTCTTCTAAATTTTATAAAAATTAAGAATTTCTCTATTTAAAACTATGAATAAAAGTCACTTTATCAAATACCATTAGAAAATCCTATTTAATTAACCCTGTGAACTAAACTACTCTTTTCCAATCATCTTAGCCACTTGATTTTTCAACTTACCAGCCCAATCACTTAATTTCGGAATAGCAATTCCCGTAGCCATCCTAGCAAAAGTATTCTTCGGATCAGTTTGATTATAAACAATCATTCCAGTTTTTCCATGATGCAAAAAAATCTTAATAACCGAGAAGAAAGTATGAGCTCTGTTGACATCTCCAATAGGAACTTTCGGATGATCCACAGAAAAAACAACAATCGAAACAGAGTCATCATCAAAAACAACAAATTTTTTTTCAACATACTCAGTCTTGAAAGTTAAAACTTTAAAAGCCGAGTAAAGCAAAAATTCATATTCTTGATTTTTTTCAATATTTTTAAACTCGAAAAAGTTTTTATCCCATTTGGTTCTCCACTCTTCCATATTGATCAGGTCGAGGATGAGTTTCAAAGGGACTTGATAGTCAAAGTAAAACTCAAGACGTGAAACCAAAAAGTCATTCACATATTTGCTTCCCATTCTTTTCTTAATTGTGAGAAGACCTTCATGTTTCACTAGATCCCATCCTTCAAGTAGGTCGATTTCTTTGATATGCTGTAAAATATCTAAAACTTTAGAGTTTCCAACAGTTGTTTTAAGAGGAATTGCAAGAGTTTCAGCTTCTTCTTGAAAATTTGAAATTTTCTGGGTTTCTTCAGTGATGTTTTCTTCGATTTTTTCATTTTTTTTGGAAGGTTTGTCTGATTTGCTCTTCTTTTCTGATTTCTAACTGAAACTTACGTCCCTCATCTCGCAACAACCCATTTACAATACTTATTAAAATTCAGATGAAAATGAAGAGTTTATTTCGGCTTGCAAGTCTCTAAGCTTTAAATTTGGAATGCAATTTGGCTTAGCTACAACTTTTGCTCTTCCTGAAACTAATGCTTCGTTGTCAGTGTCTTCCACGTAGCTTCCTGGAGATTCTTCTCTTTTTGACTTTGCTTGCTTTTGCTCGTAGATCTCTTCTACTGGGTAACCAAGTCTTTTTAACTCTAGAAGAAGACTGATTAGTTTTTTTTCTTTTGATGAGATAAGTTTTAGGTCTTGTTGCATTTCTTTGTTTATCTTGCATAAGGCTTGGTTTTCCATTGCAAGAGCTTTCCAGGTTATTTCATCTTTTGGGATTTTTTGTAAGTCGTAATTCGTGATTTCTTGAAGACGTAAAATCATCGAATTATACTTTTCTTCAGCATCATCCAGTGCCCGGCTAAGCTCAACATTTTCCTTAGCCAATTTTTCAATTTTTTTAGTATAAAGTTGTTTATCCCTGTAGTCCTTATTAGCCTGGCCCTGCAGTTCTTTCAGTTCTGTTTTAAGTTTCAAAAGTAAATTAGAATCACTTGAATTGATTCTAGAATCATAAGCAGATTTGATTTTTAACAAAACTTTTCCGTATTTTTTATCAGCTTTGATGAGTTCAATGAAGTAGCGCTGATAAACCTCGAATTCATCTTCAATTGTTTTGGCATGTTTCAGGTCCTTCGATAGTCTTGCGTAAAGGTCTTCTGAAGTCAGGTCGATTCTCAAGTCGCTCATTGAGGACTTGCCCATGTGCTTTTTTTCGAAGTTTACTGAGAACAGGTCTTGGAAGAGGTTTTTAGAGGAACTGGTCAGCAGGGTTGAGTTCTTGATTGAATTTGTTGATTTGGAATTTGATACTGACCTCGTTTTTAGCACTGGCTTTGAGTAAGGAGATTGAATTGATATTTTTTGTTTACTTGAATTTTTGGATCTTCCTCGAGGTTTGGTTTCGGAATCTGCCATTTTATATAGTGAATAATTATTTTGCTTTCACTCCCCAAAATCCTAAAAAAATCCTTCAAAACCTCATTTCTAATTTTCAAATGGCAGACAAAGAACTCGAAGACTTTATCCTAAACCTAAACCGCGAAGCAATGAACTACCTAAAGCAAGAAAACTTCCAACTTTCCTTAAAAACCCTGAAAGATGCTGAAAAGTTACTAAAAAC
Source organism: Stentor roeselii (assembly GCA_006503475.1). Classification (NCBI taxonomy): domain Eukaryota; phylum Ciliophora; class Heterotrichea; order Heterotrichida; family Stentoridae; genus Stentor; species Stentor roeselii. Next base: position 110,990 of record RSEH01000110.1, read on the forward strand.
TCTAAACTCTTCTGAAAACATCAAACTTCAAGGAATCACTTTAAACAACTTCGGTTGTTTTTACAAACGTATCAACAAGCCGAACGTTGCTTTGAAATTCCTTCAGCGAGCCTGTGAAAAAGAGTCTTTAGAGCCAGTGGATCGCGTGAACTTAGCCGGGACGTTATTGAACATGTGCGCAATTTACTCTCAGCTGGGAAAACACGACCAGGCGCTTGATGAGGGAATAAAAGCTTTGACGTTGTTGGAGCAAGAAACGATGACGAGTCCGAATCTTGCGAGTACTTTGATCATCGCTTATCATAATACTGGAGTTGAATATGAATATCTTAGTAACCTCAAACAAGCTGTTGAGTGTTATAAGTCTGCATGGACCTTTGCTGTTAAACAAATGGGAGAAAATAACAACCTCACTGGAAGTATTCATAAGACTTATGTTGATGCACTTGAAAAACTGGAAAAAAATGAAATGAAGGCTAGCTTTAGGGAACAGGTTAGAATCAGTCATAAGGTTAAGGGAGTTGAGAAAAGAGGGCAAACTGCTTTTCCTGCGATTAGGAAAAATAAGGAGACTAGGGAGATGAATGAGGTTAATCCTTATGTTAAGGTTAAGCAGGCACCGCCTCCGATCCCAAAGCAATCAAAAAAGCCAGAAAAAAGCATTCTAGAAAAAGCTCCAGTTCTAAACCAAGTCCGATTCCTAACAGGTGATCGTCTTCAACCAATGTTCCAAAACAAGACTCAAGCAATAACAATAAGGCCAATCGGCCAAATTAGGGATGAAAAGTCCTTAGCCCCAGTAAATCCAAGAAGAAACAAAGAAAAAATTTCAGAGTTATACGAAAGTTCGGACGACAGCAAACAAGAAGTAGTCCACATCCGAACATCATCCGCTCCAGTCAACATAAACGTTGGGAACCTGCAGCAAAGAATAAGAAGCCTTGAAAGCAAATATGAAGATTTTGATAAAAAAATTCAGCCTTTGAAAGAAAGTCTTCCAGAACTTGAAGGATTTAAGATGCAAAATATCTCTGCTTTGTATGAAATGGAAAAAATCGCTGAACTTGATAATAAAAGGAAAAAAATCGAAGAAGAAAAGGAAAAATTTTTACAACATGTGAAAAGAATGGATGAAATTGAGGCTAAATTGAAAAATGATAAAGAAAATCAGAATGATTATGAAAAAAATAAGAGTTTGAAGGAAAAGGAAGAGAAAATTGGTAAGGATGATGATGAGGGTAAAGGAAGTGAGGGAATGAAGGGAGAAGAAAAAGAGGAAGTGGAGAAAAAACCTGAAGATTTTAAAGAGTTTTCAGGTACTCCTGAGAAAATAGAGAAAAATGTGATGAAAGCTATTAAAACTCCTTTAACTGTCACACAAGGAGTTTTTAAAGGATATTTACGACGAAAGAAGTTAGACAAAAGGACCCTAGCAGCTATTGTAATCCAAAAGCATGTAAGAAGACATCAATGCCGCAATATCTACAAGGAAATCAGAGAAGCAATAATTTTTATCCAAAGATTTTACAGAAAATACCGAGCGCATAAACTCTCAAAAATAACCAATCCTTCTAACTAACTAAAAGTAATACTTGAATTATTCCTTCTAACAAAGTAATACTTGAATTATTCCTTCTAACTAAAAGTAATACTTGAATTATTCCTTCTAACTAAAAGTAATACTTGAATTATTCCTTCTCGCATGTAATACCTTCACCATCTCATTAGCTTCCTTTCTGCTCTGAACAATATCACTAGAAGTAATTCTATTGGAATTCGGCTTCTGAGTGATATCATGTACACTTCGATCATGATGATTCATCAATCCAGCCACTTCACTATTCCTAATTTCCTTCTTTTTACACAAAGGCCTATAATTGGGTTCTTCCCCTTCAAAGACTTTACTCGAATGAAATTTTTGATTGCTTCTATTTTTCAATGGAGAAGCTAGTTCTTGTTTGCTTACTTCAAAGATATTTGACTTGTAGTACTTATCGAACTGGCTTCGGTTCACTGAAGGTCGGTCAGTCATTTGAACAGACTCTTGAGTTATCGGGTTCCTTCCGTTGTGGAAGTCTCGGACTGGCTTTGGAGCTGGTTGTTCAGCTTCGTTATTGCGATATGAAAATTTGAAGGAACCTTTGTTCATTCCTGAATAAATTGATCGACCTGGACCCCTCGGATTGCCTTTTGATGGCTCGTTTAACTCTTTATCTCTGATACCTTCTTGGGTGATTGGATTTCGGATATCGACACGGGTTTCTGCTCCTCGAGTATTGAAAAACCTGAGACTGGCTTCTTCTTTAAGCATGTCGTTAAATATGAGAATGGAAAAAAGATTAAATTGATTAAGGTGAAAATTTTTTGAATATTTTTTATTTTGATTGTTTTGAGAATAAAATTTAGAATTTTGAAATGTTTGGGATAACTTTTGGAATTTGGTTATTTTTTAGATAAACTTAGAATATTGGTAATAAAATGGCTATCAGCACGAGGGATTCCCTGGCGGTCTCCCACCCAAGTACTAACCTCGCCTTATGTCGCTTAACTTCAGAGTTCGGATGGGATCTGGTGCTTTAGACATAGTATGGCCGATAACAACGAACTACCTTCACCTTGCATTAAATACAAATAAAAATCTTAAATCCTTCCTTTAAGACAACCATAATGATTAATTTCGAATACTTTCTGATTACATAAAATGAAAAAAAAAATCACTTTAAAAAATGAAATTTATCAAATACTTAAAACTTTCTTATTTCTCTCAAAAAGTGAAAATTTCTTGAATCCTTTCTTCCTCAAGAAAACTCTTAAAAAGTCCTAAATAATTGAAAAAAAATGGCTATCAGCACGAGGGATTCCCTGGCGGTCTCCCACCCAAGTACTAACCTCGCCTTATGTCGCTTAACTTCAGAGTTCGGATGGGATCTGGTGCTTTAGACATAGTATGGCCGATAACAACGAAACCCTTTCAAATCTCATTAAATACTATCTACCTCTTGACAGCTTCAAACGCATTTTCCTTTTCTTCTCTCAAAGACTCAGGAGGATGAGGTTCAGGTTCAACATCATGATACTGAGGATTGACTTCATCAAGAACACTCATATTTCTCGGTCTTCCTTCCCAGAAAGGTCCATCGTAATGAACCCTGTCCATCAAGTCTTTATGCCTTCTGAGGTCCTGAGGGTCAACGTTTCCTGCATACCAGTTGGAATAATCAGGAATTAACTTTTTTTCACTTGTTCCTTCAGTCACCCTTCCGTCTTTTATGATGAAATTTTGAAAACCAGGGATTTTTTCTATCTTTGGAGCTGCTTCTTGAGACATTTCAAGGATGACTAACTTGTTTTCTGCTTTTTGTTTTATCTTCTCGAGATGAGAAATGTCTTCTGTTAATTCGTAGTTGTGGAATATCAAGTTTAAGTCTGTTGTTGCTCTTGAACGGAACTTTAAGGGAAGGAGAGTTATTTTGTGCTGAAGGAGGTTGTATAAAACTGATAGCTCCTTTTTTAAAGCCATTTATGAATGGGTACATTAGTGATGTTATGGGTTGGGATTTCGGAAGTTTCCGACTCGGATGTGATCTTCTTTTAATTTTGACAGAAATTCTTTGATTTGAGCGTTTTCTTCAGCTTCTTCTAAGTGTCGAGCGGCTTCTCTTGCTGATGGGGATACTGCCGTGTTATCAGCAGTTAAAATTATTCTACTTGAATCTTGGGCCAAAGCTGGTCTCTCACTAAATAGTTTTAATTTAGGCATATTTTCATCTATAGAATCCGGTTTATTTCTATTGCCAGCACTCGAATGATTCCCATCTCGTTTTCCCTTAGCTGCCGTCGCGATTCTAGTCCTCATTTCATTTTTTTGAATATTATCTAAGATGCTTACCCGGTTATTACCATGAGAATTTTTCTCTTCATTTGCTTCAATACTTTCATTCTCATTCAAATCCTTAATTGTTTTAACCTCATCTTTTCTCTCATCATTCATGATCTTTCTTTCAGTCCCTTCACTTTCATTCACATAATGAGGAACATTTACAGTTGCAAGGTGGTCTTCATGAAAAGATTCAATTTTAATAAAGGCGTTGTTTACATCATGAAGTCCAGTATCATCATGGATTCTTTCAATTGAAATCTCTGAAAACTTCGAAGACCGAATCGTTCGACTGTCTTGAAAGCGGTCGTCGATATTCCCTGTTGTGACGGGAATGATTGAACTTCCAGAGTTTCGCGCTGGTAAACGAGATTCGATTTTTTTGTGATAAACTATTCGGAGGATGAACCGAATAACTATCAGAATCTCTGCAGTCCAAATCATTAATATGCAAAAGTAGGAAGCGTTGTATTTTGAGGATTCTGAAAGAGTTTTCATGGATCTTACTCCTACTGTTATCACTATGGTTAAACAGGATAGCTCTGATAGAAATACTATTATTGCTTCGTATTGCATGTGGAATGGACGGCTTACCAAGATGTAAATCACTATTTATAACTTACTCATAATCAACTCGAACCCAGTAATCATCAACAGCTGCACCGAGGGTGAAGAAGCTAAAAAAACAAGACAAAATGCAAGACTAAACCTACAAGCAAGACTCAAAGTATAAAACTGATACTTGGTAGTTTCATAAATCGGTTTAAACTCATCAACCAAGGTGTTAATCCCTTGAAAAACCACTAAATAATCATCTCTCTGAGAACAATCAACCCTTCTCTTAATAGCAACCGGTATAAAAATAATCCAAACCACTCCACTAATAATAAAAATCAATGAAAGCACCAAGTTAACAGCCGAGCAGCTTCCGTGTTCCGAGTAGAAATTGATATCAATCACAGCAAAAGTAATAAAATCCAAATAAAACACCAAATGCAGCCTAATGAACCCATTCCACTTGATATGTCCTTTTAACTTGCCAACAATTGGCCTTGTCGAAAATTTTCCTACTATAAAAATCGAGATGCAACAAACTAATACAAATATATAAACAATCAAATGTCCTTTTGCATTGTTAATAAATCCACTTGAATTAATGCTTATTCTTTTAAAATTTTTATTTGTAACTTCGGAATCTGAACAGAACTCAGGAAGCTCGAAAGGTCGGAAAATCACTGCAAGTTGTTTGAAGAAAGACTCTAACTCTGAGTCCTCGTTTAGGCTTATCAAGGGAATCCAGTGGATTAATGTCAAAAATGAGATGTTTTGCCAAATCGCGTAAGAACATTGACCTCGATTACCGGAAAATCCAGAAACTAGCAACTTGGCCACTATGATTAGTAAAAAAGTGTAAATTGTTACGGTTCCTGCTAATTCGAAGACCGGGAATGAACTTTCGGATAATTCTCTCATAATTATATCGGAATTTTTACTGATTATTCTAATAAATCTTGAAAAAGTTATGAAGGTTTTAACACTTTTTATGTTGTTTCATATTTATGTGAGGATGCTTGCAAAATTTTAGTAATTATTTGAATTTATTTGGAAAACTTTTGAATAAAGGTTAATATTTATGTTTCAATACAATATTAATTTAAATGACGAGCTAAATATTAAAATTTTTTCTTTAACCTTTTGATCATAAATAACAGAAAATCTTGAAATATTTTCTAGAAACCACTAAAAAACTGCTCTCCAAGAAATAAAAAGTAATTAAAATAAACTTTTGATCATAAATGACAGAAAATCTTGAAATATTTTCTAGAAACCACTAAAATCACTGCTTTCCAAGAACTAAAAAGTAATTAAAATAAAGATCTATCTCACATTAAACTGTAAAAATGAAATTCAGCAAAATAGAAGAACCTTCTCTCAACACAAGTATCTGGAAAGACATGATAAAGCAAGAAACTTCATCATTTTTCCAGTAATCTCTAAAAAGTTCAATAAGCGAAGGTTTAAAAACCAAGAAAATCGAAAACGTGAGCCTTTCGCATCTAATCCACCCGAAACTAAACACGATCCGAACGAAGTCCTACATGAACATCGACCAGTTCTACTCAGAAGGAATCCTAAAAAGTCCAATCCTTACAAAAAACGACATAACTCAAAGATACAAAGACTACTCATGGAGCAAGTCAACTTTGACCCTAAACCACGACAGCGAGGTAAAAAGCATAAAATCCCAAAAATACCTAAGAAACCAGCACCTACAACGTTTAGAAGCAAATCGTCAACTACGAGTTTCTCAGAACCTAAAAGCAGGTTTCAGTTCCGAAAGACTAAAAAAAAATTTAAAACTTCCTCCTTTAGAACCATCTCGAAAACCGCATTAAACCTACTTAAAACTCATTTAAACCCGGTAAGATCTCCACTTTCCACATCAAAGTTAAAAATATTTCCAGATTTCATAAAAGTCGCAATTTTCTGATTTAACAAAACATTTCCACTGATATACCAATCATCTTTTTCAAGACTTTTCAATGCCTGACAAGTGAACTTCGCAGGATCAAATGAAGAAATAGTATTTCCATGAAAGATAATCATAAAATCCTCCACTGGAAACATAAGGCAAGGTCCAGGGACATTTAAAATAGTTCTAAGTGTTGAGAACTTGTTAGAAACCGTGTTAAAGACTTCAAGAGTGCTTACATCGACGCCACCTGCGACGAAGATGCGTCCTCGATAGACACAAGCTGAATGTTTTTCTCTTCCGTGCATCAAATCGCCGATTGCCTGCCAGGACTTCTGAACCAAGTCGAACCTTTCACAAGACTTGCTGACGCCTTCAGATGTTCTGCCTCCTAAGACGTAGACGTAGTCAGCAAGACTGACTCCTGCGTGATTGCTTCGAGTTGAGCACATGTCTTGAATTCGCTCAAGTTTTTTCTCAGATATTTCGAATAAATATGCTGTTCTTTTGTCTGAACCTCCTGTTATTAACAAGGAACCATCTGTGGTGAGAGTGCATACGCTTTTATCGTCGATTTCGCAGGTGAAGGATTCTTTTGAATTTGAATTTGAGTGGAATACACGCAGACTTCCTTCGTCTGATGAGAAGAGGAATGGGTTTTGAGACTTCTTTGAGACTTTTGTTGGAACTCGGGTTCGGGCTCTCTTCCAGAGGTGGGAGTCTAGGGATTGGCTTACTTCTGTTATGGATATTGAACTTAGACCGAATGAGGGATGGTTACTACTAATTCCAGTCTGCATTCCAATTTCCAAATAAAGACTTTCATTCAAAAGTTTCTTAATATTAATTCCCGAAAGAGTACAAATACAAGAACTAATCTCAAATTTCTCAATCAATTCCTGACACCCCTGATTTTTCAGTGTTTCCAAAAGTCCAGGATCACTTTCCAAAACTTTTTTATATTCATCACAAGACCCTTTCACATTTTGTATAAGCACCTCAGCAATTTCATCAATATCCTCTTTCAAATTTTTAATGAAATTTTGTATTTTTAAAACCGAATTATCACAAAACCTAGAAATCGACTGAATTTCCTTCTGAATTCGAATGGCACAAATTTTTTCAGTCGCTAAAGCCAAAGAAGCCTCATTAAGTATTTCAGTCTCTTTGTCCTTAAGCTGTTTCAAAGAAGTATTAACAAGATTCCTCAATTTCTGATCCTTCAAAGCGACAGGTTTATGCAAAACATTCGGATTTTTCAAGAAGTGTTTCCCGATGCATTCAACACAAAAGACGTTATGAGCACAGAAGCAGATGAATTCTCCTTGATGATGACATTCGACACAAAACTGCTGATCCATTTAATATCTCTTGGAAAGTTTATTAAGTATTTAAAACTAAGAAATTTTGGGTTTAAAAGCCAATTTTTTTTTTAGAAATAAATGGCAACTATCGATCCCAAACACGGAGGACTTGTCTGGAAAAAGGATGAAAAGCCCAGAGACGTCAATGTTAACTTCAACCCTGTTCAGAGCAGTCTTCCGATTGAAGAAAAACTTAGAAGGTGCCTTTCGGTCGGACAGGAGTGCATTCAGCCTGAAGAACTTGAGTGGCTTTTGAGGAATAAAGAGTTTCCGATATGCTATGATGGGTTTGAACCTTCTGGAAAGATTCATATTGCGCAGGGGATATTAAAAGCTATTAATGTCAATAAATTGACTAGTTCTGGATGTATCTTCATTTTTTGGGTCGCTGATTGGTTCGCTCTGCTTAACAATAAAATGGGAGGAGATCTTGAAAAGATACAAACTACTGGAAGGTATTTAATTGAAACTTGGAAAGCTGCTGGAATGGATATGAGGAATGTCAAGTTTCTATGGACATCAGAAGAGATTAATAAACAGCCGAATGAATATTGGCTAAGGGTCATGGACATCGCAAGAAAAAACACTTTCGACCGAATAAAAAGATGCTGCACAATCATGGGTCGTCAAGAATCAGACAACATGGAAGCAGCTCAAGTTCTTTACCCATGCATGCAATGTTCAGACATTTTCTTCCTAAAAGCCGACATTTGCCAACTAGGAATGGACCAGCGAAAAGTAAACATGTTAGCAAGAGAGTACTGCGACTCAATCCACGCCGAGCGAAAACCAGTGATTTTATCTCATGGAATGATTATGGGTCTTCTGGAAGGGCAGGAAAAACAGAGTAAAAGTCACCCGGACAGTGCAATTTTCATGCAAGACTCAGTAGAAGATGTGGAAAGAAAGGTCAAAGGAGCCTTTTGCCCTCCAGGAGTTGTTGAAGGAAACCCAGTTTTGAATATGATGAAAATGATGATTTTTGAGAAATATGAAAGAGTCACTATCACTAGAACTGCGGAAAATGGAGGAGATGTGACTTATGCGTCGTATTTAGAACTTGAAGAGGACTTTGCTAGCAAAAAACTGCATCCTGCTGATTTGAAGAACTCTTTGGTGAGATTGCTTAATGAAATGATACAACCTGTTAGAGACCACTTTTTGAATGACCCTTATGCCAGGGAATTGTATAGGAAAGTGAGCAGTTACCAGATAACTCGTTAAAGAGGTTAGTTAATTCAGAAATAGTTAACTTCAACGCTTTCTTCGTCTACTATTACTTGGTAGAGGTCATCTGCTTCCAAGTCGTATTTTATCATTGTGCAGCAGTTCGAAAATAATAGCACTTCATCCTGGTAGCTAGCACTAGAAAATCTTCCAAAGGAAAAACTAGAGGAGTAATTTTCTTTCTGAAATGTACCATCTTTCAAGTCTAAGGACCAGCTTTCTAAATTTATAGAATCACCGTTAGTCCCTCCAAAAGTAATAAAATCCTTCCTCCTGGGAATAATCCCAAAAGATGCAAGCGGTACCGGCAATCTAAATCCCATCTTGATCCATTCCTTATCCTTAAACCTCAAAACAGTCCTTTTACACTTTCCATCAACTTTCCCCCCAAACACAAAAATAAACCTCCTAACAGAGACAGCTGAAATAAAAGACCTTTTTTTATCAAGACTAGGAATCGTTTTCCAACAATTTTCCTGAAAATTAAAAGCTTCAACAACAGATGTACTTCCTCCAATAACAAAAAGCATTCCATGATGAAATAAAGCCGCATGAAACAAGTGTTTTTTTTTCGGGCTTTGAACTTTTTCCAGTTTTTCTCCATCAAAAAGAATCGCAACAGACTCCAGATTATTTTGAATGCCAACAAAAAATATTCCAAACAACGTGGAAGTTGCAGAAGACCCTTGAATCAAAATGTTAAAGTTGATGATTTTGTTGACTGCTTCATCTGCGAAGTAATAAGCAGCAGTTTTACTCGAAGGGTTCAAATAACAAGGCGTCGGGTAGAAGGAGACCAGAGCGCGTTCGTCAAGCAAGTCAAGTCCAGTGGGAACAGTGATATCTTCAGGGAAGGTTAAAACAAGGTCTTTAATTGCGACGACACTATTCAGACTGCAGACGATTCCAAGTAACTTGTTCTCAGCAGACAATATCGGGGCGCCCACGGCGCCTTCTTCAACATCAATCGCGAAATCAGGCGAAAGGTTTAAAATCCCTGTCGACCTCTTCTGAAGTGAGGGGTAAACCCGGGTGTAAAAAAAGGCAAAGCTGGGAACACCTGTTAAAACGCTTTCAAGATCCATGAAGATTGGCTGGGCAATGTTGATCTTTTCTTTCAGTGATAAAATGCTCAGACCACTGCCAATTGCGAAGACTTCAGCGTCACTTGGCACTTCCAGTTCTGTCTCGTTTTCAAATAAAAGACGCAGGCCGGAAAGAAAGGACTGAGAACAGTACTCAGAAGGTATTATTGCATGGTTGAAGGTAAAGAAAAAACCTGTGCATAACAAATCTTGATCTTTTAAACGTAACTTGAATATTGGAATCGTCATGTCTTGAGTTGGGGAAGACTTCTCTATTGTTATCTCTAAATGGGACTCGTGGGTGTAAAGAGATGAGTAGGACTTCGGAGTGATTGCTGAGGAATTGTTGTAAAGAGTCAATGCGTGACATCGGAGATCAGGGTATTCTTTGTAGATGTATTGGAGAAGCTGGAAGTAGTTGTTGAAACCTCCTGGTTTTTCGTGTTTTATCTTGTTGTATGTTATTTCTAGCTGTCGTCTGTTGCAAGTGCAGGACATTTATATGATGAAGTCTTAAAGTTTTTATAGGGAGTTAATTAACCTTATTGAATGACTTGGTAAAAAAATCTTGGAGATCTGTTATTTCTGAATTTAGATTCTCCAATATAGAACTGATCTCGCATTCTTGATTTTCGCTTTCGATCCCTTCTTGAACTTCGAAATGAGGAGCTTTTTCTAAGCTCTCTAAAAGTTGGCTGGTTTTTATTTCTAAGACCTCAAAGATTTCATTCAGGCTCTGATCATTCGAGGATCTTTTGTCGATCTCAGCAGGGTCTAAATAATTTTTCAAAAAATCAAGGTTTAATTTTTCCATTTATAGACAATTATATAAAGACTATGAATGTGAATCTTTATATCAGATAGGTAATATCCCAGTGAATCCTTATCATCCTCTCTAAAACCATTCCATTCATTAATACAATAAAATGGTAGAAAGTCTGACATTCTGTTCAGTCTGTTTTGAAGAGTACAACAAAGAAGAGCGAGTACCCCTGCTAGTATCATGCGGACATACTTTTTGCCGTAGTTGCTTAGTCCTTCTTCCCGAGCCTTTGAAATGTCCTCACTGCCGCTTCACCGAAACTCGTACCTTAGCCGACCTTCCAAAGAACTTCATAGTTTACCAGATCCAAGCCCAGCTAAACCCAACAGACCTTCCAATGTGTGACCACAAAGAACTTCTCTTTTACTGCAAAGTTTGCAAATACCCGATATGCGTGAACTGCGTGGTGCATCATTCAAATCACGGTCTTCTCAGTCTGACAGATCCAGAACTTCCAAACCTGATCAACAACCACCTAGACCAGATCCGTTCAGCCTACTTGTTCAGGATGGAAGAATGCAAGAAAAGAAAGGAAAAGTCCGAAGCGATGTTGAAAGACTGGAGAGAAAGTTACGAAGCCAACAAGCAACTTATTCAGTCAACTTTCAAGAGAATGAGGGAAAATGTTGAGAGTGAGGAACATCATTATTTGGAAAAAATTAATAGTTTGTTTCAGAGAATGTGTAATCAGCAGGATGATAACTTGCAGAATAGCTATAAGGTTGAAATTCAGGTGGATAATGATTGGATTTGGAGTAATTTCAGGAAACTTGGGAATATCGGAATTTTTAACCCTGCTAGGCAAGAGTTTCTGGTAAGAAGGAGCAGGAATGTAAAGGCACTTAATTGGAAGTACTCTGGAAGGATTGATGCTCTTAGCTTTAAGACTGATAGAGAGGTTTTTCTTACTGCTATTGGAGTTTGCACTCCTTATAAACTTGATAAAGTTACTTTTATTAATGAAATCAAGGTTCTTAGGGGACAGACTACTAGAAGTGAAGTTGTTTATTTGCATTCGAAGACTTTTGGAATTGTTGTTGATTTCAATGCTGGGGTCTCGAAGGTACCTTTGGAGACTACTGTCAAGATCTTGCCGAATGAGTTTTATACTCTTTATTTGAAGATCTCTGGAGCTAAGACCTTTAAGTGTGTTGATTCGCTTGTTTCGGCTAAGGGAAGGGATGATACTAGGTTCTTGTTCTCTAATACTACTTTTGTGAAGGATGATGAGAGTAATAGGACTGATATTTTGTGTGGGCCTCTTGTGGATTTTTATTATGTTTCAGAAATTTAGATGATTTTTTAGAATTTAAGGTTTTTTATGATGTTGAATGTTTCATTAGGGAAAAGGTAATTATGAGTATTATTTACATCTAGATTTAATAAATTCTATTGATTTTTTATTGAGCCTTATCAAATTTAAAATTTTAGATTTTTTGATGAAACTTAGATGTAAGAATCTCATCTGGATAAATTTCAAAAACTGAAGTTAAAGATTGATTTCGATTTCATTTCATTTCTCTGGCAAGAAACTTATTTTTTTTATTAAATATCAAAATTTTCCAAGGATATATTCTTTTTATCATCTTCTACTTTTCAACTCAGATATTATGTCTTATTAGAATTAAAGTCTGCAAGGGCATAAATGTAACCTAAGATAGTGACAAAAGTCTTTTATTGAAGATACCAGTTGAATCTGGTAGAATCACACTGATCGAAAAAGTAAATATTTTGAAATAGTTCATATTCTAGTGGCTGTACAAGATATAGCATTCTTTTACTTCGTCATCCTTTAATAAGAGTCATTTTAAATCTATTATATTCGTTTTTTTATAAACCTGTTGGATTGAGTTAGGAGATGTTCTTCAAAACAGGCCAAGGCAAGTAATCATATTTTTTAAACTGCACTTTTAGCGCACATAAATTTATAAATCTATTACAAAGTAAAAGTACTCAAATGGTAGTTCGTGCAGGTAATAAAGTCCTTCTATATCAAGAAAATTGTGTATTCTTTCAATGGTGATTTGGCATTCAGTTGTTTTATAGACGTTTTATAAAGTTTTTCAATAATAATAATTTTCAGTATAATATATTTGGCCAAGTTGAACTTTTGCCTTTTTATGTTGCTTGAAGTGATGCTACTGCTATATTTTCTATTAATCTTTTCAAAATTTTAAATTTGTCCTGAATTTTTCAAACTATCTTGAGCAAATCTTCAGAACAATGAAATACTTTCCATTAGTAAATGCAAAAATGATTGATATTTATCTTTATTTGTTACAATCTTTCAAAAATTTTAAATTCCTATATTTTTTCCATCCATAGAAATTTTCATTTCTTAATTTAAATAATTAAAGCTCAGCTATTTAAAGAAAATTTCAACTTTGTCAAGGTTTTTCAATTGAAATTTTAATTGAATCGAATGAAATTTTCATTTTTCTTCCAATGAGCATGGAAAATAAAGAAAACAATTTAATTGAATTTTTTACTTGATGATTATTTGAGGAGCTTATCCAAGTTTTGATCAGAGTTTCTGGGGACTGTTTCTTTTTTAAGGACAAGTATTGAAGGTGGATTACTATTTTATGTAAAGATTCCTTGAGATCTGGAGATTCTTTTTTGAAGATTTGCAGAATTGATAGTGATTTTTCAATATTTAAGTTACTGAGATAGAAACTGTTCTTCAGGATTGAGGCAAGAATTTTTTCTTGTTGATTGACCTTTTGCTTAAGTGATTCATTGAAGGGCTTAGTAAAGTTAAGACAATAGCCTTTTCGTATCTGGATTTGAAACTTCTTAAAGAAAGTTTTTAAAATATAGAAAGATTTTATTGAGAGTTTTTTTAAAGCTTCAGTAAAAGGTTCAAGAAATATTATTTTCTGATTGTTTTTATATTTGGAATCCTCTCTCTGTAAGAAATAAGATAGCCTTCTGCCTGTTTTAACCTTTTTCAAAAGTTTTATTTCATTGACTTGCCCTTCATTCAGACCATTCAAGTAAAAATCTCTAAAAATTTTCTTTAATCTCAACTGTAAAAAAAAAGCCAAAATTCTTGTGACTTTTGAAATGTTTTTGCTTTCTTTCTGTAAAACTAAAGGCACTCTTTCATTAAAACTAGATTTTTTCATTAAAGATCTTTTAAATTTCGCAAAAATCATCCATTTGTTAATCGTTTCTTTCTGAATAAAATAAAATCTCATTATTGAAAGTCTGAAAAGTATATTAAGTGAATTTTTTATTCTAACCCAGAACAATGTATCATAATAATTTACTGACATTATACGTAAAGAAGCTATCTTCAACTTTTTCTGGAATTTCAAAGTTTTTTTCTTCAAACTCTTTGAAAGTACTGCATGAATTTTTAATTTTAACCAAGATATTTCGATTTCATGGCATCTGCAATAAAAAATCAACTTAAAAACACACTTTTTTATTAAAATTTTTTTCTTATTTTGGAAAACTTTCAATTTTTTTAAGGATTTTTTGATGCAGGCTCTTATTGAAACTTGAAGAATCTTGCAAAAATACTGAATTTTTCTTGATTCCATGAGAAAAAGATGCAAAGAATTGATTTTTTTTATTTTTTGAAATGCGAAATTTAATCTTTTTCTAGGCAACTGATCAAATTTCAACAAATTTAAAATTTTGTATCTGCTGAGAAGTTCAGAATCAACTTGATTACCTAAAGAAAGTTCATTAGGAGCATCTTTTCCAAGTGATTTTTTCATGTATTTTTCGAATATCTCTGAAAGTTTCAAGGAAACTTTTCCTTGATTTTTCAGTTTGGCAACAATCATCAAGACTGACCTCTTTTGAGACATCGAGCTTCTTTTTATTAAAAAATGTAGTCTTTTAGTATGATAGTCCTGAAGATAAGGCTTTCTAGGTGTATCCGCCAATACTTCTTCTACCAAAAACTTAAAATTTTCTTGCTCTACCATAATTATTAATCACCTTCTAAAAATAAACCAATAATCCATAATAAATCAATATCCTCATCAAACAATCAATACCTCTAAAAAATAACCAAAACTTTAAAATCTTCTAAAAAATCCTTTAAAATTGATTCAAAATTAAATAATTACCTCCTGATCTCTTCCTGCACTTTTTCATAAAATGCTGAAAGTAAGCTAAACTGTTCCAAATAATCCACATTTTCATTATAATCCTGAACAATAGCATTTAAGTTCTTTTTAACCTCAGGACAAATGTACTCCAAACTCTTCTTGTCCCTGACTTGTCCAAACATCGACTCTTCAGGTCCCGCTGACTTTCTTTTTATTTCAAATCCTTCAGAGGACTGATAAGTCCATCCATGATGTGCAATGTTTTTTAACTTTTCAACAGCTGCTGAAATAGTTTCAAATGGAAACTCGTCTTCGCTGGTGTCTTCTTCAAAGGAGCCTGACAATGAGACCACCTGCCATTCAAGTATTGGAGGGGTTTTTACTCTTGGAACTTCCATTAATTATTTCGATGTCACTGTTGGAATAAACACGCTTTCAAGGAAAAGATGTGAAGACTACAGTGTAGATCTCGACTGAGCCATTTAAGGAACGAACAATGGTTGGATCCTGGGTAAACAAAGTCGATTCGTGAGATAGTTTTAGGGATTCGTGGAGATGTGAATTTTAGGAATTTTTCGGTGATTTGGATTATATCCCAATATTTTTAGTATTTAATATGGGATTAGAGTCGATTTTTGAAGGTTTAGTTGTTTGGTTGAGTTAAATAGATGTTATTTATATTGGATGGTTGTCTGTGGGTATTATTTGTATAAGTTAATGTTTATGTGAATTACTTTTATCTTATACTCAAATGTTACATAGAGTATGTAGATCAGGAGATTTAAAGTCTATTTCTGAAGCGATTTTAAATCATAAGTCAGAAATCAACGAGAAAGATGAAGGTGTAAATTTTAATTAGCTTGGATGGACTGCACTGTATCGAGCAGTCATATGTGATCAATACGAAGTCTGTGAGGCTCTTTTACAAAACGGAGCAGATCCCAACATCCCAAACAACTTAGGACAAATCCCATTACACTCAGCCTGTGAAAGTGGAAACTATTCCCTAGCCTCCCTCTTATTATCCTACTCATCAGACTGCAACATCCAATCCTGCACAGGAGACAGTCCTCTTCACTACGCATCAAGTAAAGGCGATTTTTTCATAGTAAAGCTTCTCCTCGAAAACGGAGCTCTTCCCAACCTGACCAACCAAGTAAAAACTAAACAGCTTGGACTGACAGCGTTAGACCTATCAATAGAAGGAAATTTTAAAGAATGCGTAGAAATTTTCAAACAATTCGGTGGAGAAATTTCTGAAAACACAACAAAAAAGGTCTCAGTGACAAGTAACGACCTAAGATCCTCCGAGCAAGACTTAAAAGCTGTTTACTTGACAAGTAAATCAGAAGACATCAGTGAAATCGAAAGTTCGCCTCACATTTACGAACTTTTCAATACTTTTGGAGGACTTTCTTCCGCGATTCAAGAAAGTAAAAAATCAGAAAAAATGATGCTTTTTGACTGGCTTAGTGAAAATGGACTTGGCGAGTTGTTTGATGTTTTGGTTGACTCTGGGTATGATGATCATATTGTCATGGCAAGGCAGATGCTTACCACGATGCCGATTAAAATGAAGAACTTGGCGGAAATCGGGGTTTTTAAAACTGGACATCAAAGACGACTGCTCTTTTGTCTTGAAGAAGAAGGGAAAAATAGGAAAATGGTTAAAAGGGATAGCTTTAGAACTGGATTTATACCTGGAATTAAAGAAGTTTTGAAGGATATTGGAATGAGCTGCTATTTGAAGAATTTTGTTGAGGCTGGGTATGATGATTACTCCACTATTGTCAGAATGAACTTTTCGAAATGGGCTCTTAATGAAGAAATTATCAAAAATGAACTCAAAATTTATGATTTTCATGAAATTCAGAAATTCCTACGCAAGGTGCAGCAGGACTCTTCTGGGAAAGTAGAAACAGGGATTTTATTTGAAGAACCGAGAAATGTAGCTTGTAGCAAGTGTTTTTTGATGTAATTTTTTAATTTTTAAATTTTCTCACTGTCAAGAGCCCAGTTAAAACTATTTTAGACCTGGTTGAAATTCCTTAATTAATTTTTTTAAAACCAAGAAATAATGGCTCAAATTTTAGTTGATTGTGAATTAAAAATCACTGTAGAAAATCTTTGAATTTTCTTTTTTTCATTATCTAGTGTCTTTAATCTGGTCAACTCCTTATTTTGTATTCAAATCCTTCAACTTCCCACAATCCTTATCCAAAAATTCTTATAAAATATGAAATTCGATCAGCAAGCGAAGCTCAGTATATTTCTGCATCTTTTATCAGTCTTTTTCCTGATATACTCGCTATTCTTTACCTTTTTTTCTGTGCAGTTGTCTTCGAATGAGTTGTTCAGAATTACTCTTTCAAGAGTGGAATTTGAATTTTCTCTGAAACAACTTCCTGCAGTTTCTTTGTCTTCTTCGTTTTCTTCTGTTTCTGATCAGTGCTCGTTGTCGAATCCTTCGATATTTGACGGTTTGTGCTCGTTTATTACTGGTTTTTTCATGGGAGGACTGCTTTACATTTTATTGACTTTAGCTGTTTGTTGCTGTTGTTTGAATACTGCGACAGGGATCTGGTGGATAGTCCGATACAAAAAACAGGCAAAATTTGACGCGACTTCATTTCTATCCTCCTTGATTTACTTAGCCGCAATATGTTCGTATCTTTTAATAGCTTCAGTTTACAGCACTGAGTGCAAAGCAAGCAGTGGAGTAGCCTGGTCGTTTCTTCTAGAAATATACCTGATCCTTCTCTCTTTCCACTATCATTTCATGTTAAAGCCTGAGTTCCTCAAACAATTTAGCCTATTGGAGCAATTTGAAAGTAAGTCTGAAATAAAAGAAACCAACTTGAGCCCTTTTGTTATTCCAAGCAAACTTGGCAACGAGACTTATCAGAGCGAAGATGAAGTTCCTAAAGGAAAGTCTACGAAAAGAATGTCTTCTTGTGCATCAATACAAGTTGATCCTGATGTTCTTGACTCAACTGTCTCTAAGCATCTAACTCAAGACATAGAGAAATTAATTGAACAGAAGAAGATACTAGAAAAATCAACAGGCCATCTAAAAAACCTGATCAGTTCAGCATCTCCCGACATTTCTTTGTATCAGTCTAAAATCGATTTAAAAACCAACGAAATCACCTACCTGAAAGAAGTAATGAAAGATCTAAAAGAGAAACTAATAGAAAAAGACTTACTCCTCAGTGAAGTAGAAAGAGAAGTAACTGTTTATAAAACTCTTGCCGACAGTTTATCCGCCAACAACTCTTTACTAAATAAAAACCTCGAAGATAAAGAAAAGTTAATCGAAGGTTTTCGAACAAGTAATTTATTCAAAAGCTTCGAAGATGTAAACGAAAGTGTCAAAAGAGAAGGTCTAAGTTCAAACGACCGATTCACAGACAGTACAAACATCGGCTTCTCCATAAACAACACTGAACGAGAAAGCATGTTCGAAAGGATCCAGTCCTTAAACCGCGCCCTAGAAATCCAAAAAGAAATAAACGACCAGCTCATCATTCGCAACAAAAGACTTGAAGACTCAGCAAAAAGACTCTCTGAGATCTCAGAAAGTCATAAAAGTGAAGAAAGTTCTAAAAAATTCCAAGAAATTCAAAGAAAACTTGAAGAAATGAGTGAAAAAATCATTGAACTTAAAGAAAAAAATAAGTCATCGAAAGGAATAGTTGAAGCTCAACTCGGAAAAATTCAAAGTTTGAAGGAAGACTGTGAAACTCTAGAAGAACAACTTGAGGCCTGTAGAGACAAAGCGAAAAACTTTGAAAATATGTACCTTGACGCATGCAGCATCAACATTAGAGATAAAAACGAGTGGGACCTGGAAAAGGAAGACCTTCAATACTCAAGAAACCTGTTGAAACGCGAAGTAGACTCTTTAAACTCACGGTTAAAGTTACAAGAAAGTTCATTAAACCAAGAAATCCACAACCTCACTAATGAATTAGACAGGTTAAAAGACCAGTTAAATCTTTTCCACGCTGAAAACAGTGCCGCTCGTTCAGAACTTGAAAACCTCCGAGAAATGCAATCAATTCTCTCCGAAAAACACTCAGATAGCACCCCAGACTACATCCGAGTCTCTCCAGAAAAATTCTCAAACCTTCTCCAAATCGAGCCTCGTTACGAAAAAACAATAACAGACCTAGACAAGTCCTTCCACAGTATAATCAACGAAAAAGAAGACCTTCGAAAATCTCTAATCGAAAAAGAATCCGTTTTACAAGAACTTTCAGAAATGAACCAAAAACTCAGTCATCAACTTTTCGTCCTGAAAGAAAACCGCCCTTCAACTGGTTCAAAAAGTGAAGGAACTTTAGGCAGCATGGCAAGTGACACTTCAAGTCTAACATCAGGACTAAGCGTTCAAGAAATGATGATAATCGAAAGTTTAGGAGGCGTCGACTACAGGACCAACCCGTTACTTGAGAAGATTTCAAAGCTAAAAAAAGAGCCTCCGATGATTTACTCAAACTTATGGAAATTGATGGAAAAACTCATGCAAGAAAAAACGAAAGTAGACAAAATGGACATGGCATTAAAAAGAAAGCCAAGAGCGATGTTTGAATTCGTAAGTGACTTTTTCTTGTCACACTTCGGGTTGCAGACCTTGGCAAATCGCCAGTTAAAAGCGATGAGTATCAGTTTAGAAGAGCTGCATAGGGTGGGACATCCTTATGGAGTCTTCTTCTGCAGAATCCTCAGTCTTTACCACCCTCGACCTGTCCCAGCGGACTTGGCAGCGTTTTTGATGATCGTTCAAAGCATGTTCAACAAACTGGTCCCCTTTCACAGTCAGATGAGTTTCGCTCAGCATTACGAGGTCCTGCAATATGGAGGAAATGCTTCTATTGTTGATGTCATGGAACTTGTAATGAAAATCTGTAAAGCTGATAGAAAAGTAGGAGAAAGAATTATTTACTCGATTCATAAAGACTCTGAGAAAAAATTGGAAATTTCTTTACTTAAGGCTTGTGGAACACTTGCGAAGATGAACTCGGACCCGAAAAGTGTTTTTGAATTGCTTGACTCGAATGAGACGCAAAGTTTGGATTATCATGAATTTGTTGATGGCATCAGATATACACTTGGGATTTGGATCAGTCAGGAAGAAGCTGAAGATATCTGTGCGTATCTTGATAAAGACTCGAATGGAAATGTTACGATGGAAGAATGGGTCGAAAAAATTGATTTTGATGAGTTTAGGAGGAAAATTAAGGAACCTGCTGCTTTTGTTACTAAGGTTGAGGTTTTGAATGCTTTTATTGAAGAGTATGAACTTGAAATGATTGAGGAGTATAATAGACTCAGGCAGAGGATAAAAAAGCGAACTCTATCACGTGAAGATTTCTCATCCTTTATCAAAGAAATCGACCCTGATCACAAAGACCATGAAATCCTAAAAATGTTCGAAAGGCTAAGAAAAGATGAAAATAACAACTTTGTATCTTCTGAAGGTGCCTGTATGTCAGTTCTAAAGAACAAAGTCGGAGGATTCGGTATCGGAATCTTCGATCTTGAAAAAATGATAGACCTTAATTAGTTTTAAGAAGAATTTAACTAATGGAAATAATTGAACTTCTGCTGATGAATGAGTTAGAGTACTGGATGCATTCAACACAGATGGAATGATTGCAAAGTCCACAGAAAAAACCTGAAAACTCAAGAAAAGACTG
Organism: Stentor roeselii; assembly: GCA_006503475.1. Lineage (NCBI taxonomy): Eukaryota > Ciliophora > Heterotrichea > Heterotrichida > Stentoridae > Stentor > Stentor roeselii. Next base: position 131,608 of record RSEH01000110.1, read on the forward strand.
GCAAAAGAAGCAAGTTTTTTTAACCCTTTGTTTTGAAGGGTTCCAGATATATCGATGGCCTCTAGGACATTGACTAGCACTGTATTGTTCTATAATATTCATAACATCTCTCATACAAGTCAAACAGAGACATTCTTCACACACCTTACATCCATAAGTGTACTTCATATTCGCTCTATTGCATTTAAGGCAAATAATCCACTTTTCTTTATGTTTTCTTAATTTTTTCATCGTTTCCAGCTGAAAACAATGCTTTTCCTTGCATTGTATTCCAGGGTGAACAATTTTATCATTGAAATTCTGAATGAGACAATAGAAACAGACACAATATTCGCATTGATCACAGAAAACTCTTTCTTTTATCCCGTCTTTGAAGCAGATGCTGCACTGACTGGAGATACTTGCATCATCTTCCCCGTTGTGATAGTAAAGCGGGTGCTTCTCGAAGCAGGTGTTTAAAGTCCGAACATTGACGCCTTCATCATCAGCACATGTGAAGCAAACATTGAAATCGCATTGAAAACAAGAAAAACATTCTTCCATTTTACTTTGCAAACATTTTCTGCACTCAAAAGCTTTTTTATTGAATTTTTCATGTCGCAACAAAAGACTTTCCAGAGAATATTCTAAAATATGCTCGTTTTTACATCTTAATTGAGGAACTTGATTCAAACTACTGGAGCAAGAAGGACAAATGTTTAAGTCGCAGTCTTCACATCGCAAGCCAGGTGATGAAAAAATGATTTGGCATCGAAAACAAGAAATGTTCCAGTCTCCTGTTTTTTCAAATATTTTCTGCACTAATTTCACTTCCCACGAGAAAATCGCTCCACACATGCATTTGAATAATGGAGATTCGCAGAGGTTTCGAACAGATGCGTCACTTTTAGTACCTTCTGCTGTGCAGGCAAGGATTATGTTTAAAGATTGCTTTTGGTTGTTGTTGGACTTTTCGGAAATAAGAGAATCTGCACTTTTGTCGAGTACTCGTTTGGAATAAAGGACTTTTTGAAGGTCGCCTTGACTGTCTTTACGGTCTATTGATAAGGTCAGAGGGTCTTGATCACAGGGTGGCACACAGCAGTTGCCCATTATTATAAGAGACTTAATTTAAATTTAGTCATTTTTAGATGGATTTGGTGTATCTTAAATTAGATAATTTTAGGAAAAGTGGAAGAATTTGATTGACTTGCATTTTTATTTGTTCAGATTAATAGTCATTTTAATGATATTTGAAAAAGTTCTTGAATAGAAGTTAAGTGGTTTATATGGAATTGTTGGGATTAGGGTTTTATTGAATAATGACTTTATTTCATAAGTCGAATTAAAGAAGAACTATAAATGTCAACAATTATGCTTCTTTTGTACCTTTCGATCTGTCTCGCTCAGAATATATCCATTTCAATTTATCATAGTTCAGCCACTCCTGAATCTTTATCCAATTTCATTAGAACATCAATTACAAGTTCGATTTTCAGGTTATCCTCAAAATACTTGAATTCTGTTCCAAGTGTTTCAATTTTTAATCTAGAAGAAAAAGTTGATATAAGAACAACTAGCTCAATAGTCCTTGATTTTTCCTTCAGCCCAGCAGCCTCCCAGCAAATCGCTTTAAAGTCAACAGCGCAAGACCATCTTCATTTCATATCAAACCGTCAAATAGACTCCTTGTCAAACGAGATGATTTCATCAAATACTCTTTTCACAGACCCCAGCTACGAGTCTGAAGTGGATTCTTTGATATCGATTCTATCAAAATACAACTTTTCAAGCATCTGCTTAATCTACGACTATCAAGCCACAAGTAGGTCTCAAGCAAGGCTCTTCAAGGCGTTCAAGCCGGCAACTTTTAAAGTCTCTCTCGAGATAATTTTTGATGATGACTGGAAAATCAACGATGATCATATCAAGTCGGTCATGAATCAAATCGTAAAGAATTCTGATGTCAAGGTTTTTGTTGTTCTAACTACTAACACCCTGGCTTCTATTATCATTCGAGAGGCTGATCGAAATGGGATTGGAGGGACTGGATATGCTTGGATCTTAAATGCGAACGCTGTTAAAAATATTGAAGAAATATGTCGTCTGGAAGCATCAACAATGACGATCGAAGACCTCTCACTAATACAAACAGGAATAATTGGAGTGATCCCCGAAGACCAAGATATAAACGAAGCAGACGAAACAAGCCGTCTTTTTTCCTCTCTAGAGTCAACATTTCATTTAATCAGCAAGACAGAAACAACATCCGGGCGAGACTTAGTAAAAATGTTAAAAGGTCAAAAAAATTCTGCAGGGTTAAAAAACACTGAAAAATTTTCCTTCTCTGGAAATATTTTAAGAAATTTTCTAGTAATCAACATCGCGAACAACTTCAGGGTGCAAGTCGGAAAATGGGAAGTAAACTCAAGTAAACTTGACTTATCAAAAGACATCATCTGGCCAGGAGGTCAGACAACAGTGCCTTTAACCGACGTGCATTTATTAAAACTCGCTTTTTTATGTCCATTTAAAAATACTAAAGAAAGTTTTTACATCGAAGCCGCTCTAAGCATGGCAGTAAACGAGATAAATAAAAACAACTTTCTCGGAAAGACCTACAAAATCAGTCCAATTTACCAACCAGCTGTCGAAGTTGACGAGGAAATCATCAGAAGTATCATAAAAAAACTAGAAAAAGAAAGAATTTTAGGATATGTTGGACCTTTTGACTCAGAATCCTCGAAAATTTACTCGAAAGTTCTTTCAAATGATGAAGTTTTAAGACCTTTGGTGTCTTACGGTGCAACTTCAAGTGAATTAAGTAAAACTTCTGATTTTAAATCATTTTTAAGACTAGTCCAGCAGGATGACTATCAAGCCACCGCTGTTTCCATGATCGTCAGTCAAAACAAAGTAAAAGAAATCGGACTGATCTACTCAGACGACATCATCGGGCAGGCAATGTATTCTTCATTCATCGAAAACTTAAAAACTCTTCAAATTTCCATAAAAAATCAACAATCCAAGAGAAAAATCACATTCAAACTCAAAGAAAACGGAAAACTTTCAAGTAAAACACTTCAAAGTATCGACAAGGCCTTATCAGAAATCGTGAGAAATCAAATAAAAATAATAGTTTTCATCGGTAACAACAAATTAACTCCAGAAATCGCGAAACAAGCTCATAAAAAAGAACTTTATGGAAAAGATTACGCCTGGTTCGGCAGCGACTGGATCACATCAGACGTTTTTCAGGACATCGACGAAAACTACAAGTCCTCCAAATCCGAAATAATGAAAGTTCTACGAAATTCCTTGTTTTTATCCCAAAAGTCCATAATCGGCGATATCGGTTCTATTTTTTCGAACAATTTTTTCAATAAAACAGGAACCAACTTCACTTTCTCAGCGATTTTGGCTTATGACTCAGTTTACCTCTACGCGAATTCTTTAAAATCACTGATTCAAGACGATCAGGACTACAACGACGGGCAGGTCTTGTTAAACACTTTAAGAAGGTCGATTTTTTACGGTGCCAGTGGAAAAGTGATGTTTCGGACTGACACAAATGACAGAAGTCCTTACGGGTACCTTGTGAAAAACTTGCAAGGGTCAGAGATGGTCCCGGTGCTTGAATACGACCCTCAAAGCACCATCACTTTGAACAACAATTCTTATAAACCTATTCAGTTTTATGGAGGAGGAAGTGAATGCCCTGATGACTCCTGGCCTACTGCTTTTGACTGTCCTTTCGCTGAACATATGTCAGAAGTTTCTGTGGATGGAGTCGCTGTTGTTATTTCTGTTGGGGTTTTTTTGTTTGTTGTCACGCTTGGAATTAGTTATTTCAGCTATCGAAGATGGAAACAGGTGAAAATCGTTCAAATCACTCAACCGGTTGTTAGGAGCTGGAAGGATAACTTGGTACAGGCACAGATTTTAATTGAATTTTTTCAGTTTATTGCGATTGCTCCTGAATTGGTGTCTTTGAAAATTGTTGTTGAAATTATTTCGAATATTTTCATGTTTGATGTACTTAAGGTGGCTGGATCTGATAAACAGGATTATTGGTACTTTTTGATTTTTATTAGTGGACTTTGCTTTTTCTGGTTCTTTGTGGTTATGATTATTACTACTGATACTGAGAGATTCTTGGTTAAAAACTCTTGTACTAGGAGAATTGTTGGGATTATTAATAGTGCTTATCTGCCGTTTATTGGAAATACTATGTTTTTACCTTTTTCTTCTATACTTTTTGATGCTTTTGTGTGTGACCACCAAGCCCAAGGTAAGCAATACGTCTGGCGAGATTGTTACATGACATGCTGGTCATCAGATCACATCCCATTCCTAATAGTATCAGGCCTGGCGCTGATCCTATTCGAGCCAGCCGCAGTATTCCTAAGACCTCTCTGGCAACAAGCAAAGCCAGGCCTAAACATAAAGATCCAGCCATTCTTCTTACTTCTAAAAACCTGTTTCCAGATCCTTTTAATTTCAGTTTCCAAGTCACTTCAAGGGATCTCACCTCTGGCAAACGGAATAATTTTCACCTGCATCATAAGCGCCTTCGGAATCGCGACATACAAGATCAAGCCTTTTAACTACTCAAGATTTAACTTATGGGAAATCAGTTCAATTTCAGCGATTTGTTACTTTTCCATCCTTTCAACTATTTCTTTGCAATACGATCCAAAAAACTTGATGTGGTTCGTCGCGTTGATCTTAGGTTGGGGAGTGATTTTAATTGTAACTTTGATCTTTCAAAGAAAAAAAATGCCGAATTTGATGATGTCAGCTATAAACAAAAGACCCAGAAGAAGCTTAAAAGATATTTTTTCCAGTCATAAAGTGACAAGTATAGCGGATTTTGAAATGGGAAAAAGTATGAACAATAGTGAATTCTTTAAAGCAAAGCAAGAACTGGAGAATAATCAAGTAGTCAGCTACAACCGAATCAATCCGAAAGACTTGACTGAGGCAAACCGAGAAAGGTTGAACTGCATTCACGAGATAGAAGATTTAAAAGTAGAAGGAATAGAAATAAAATAAGTCCCACTTGTTATATATGAAAAATCTCTGTCTCTATAAAGTCCTCTCTGGTATCAAAAATTTAAAACTGACCTGCCAAGACTCTTTGATTTTCAATGCAACTTCGAAAACTTCTTATTTTTTACGTTCAACAGTTGAAGGTTTTCTGCTCGTTACGGAGACAACAGAACTGAAAGAATTTCTAAAGCATTGGCTTGAAGAAGGACAAGTAGAAGTTTTTTCATCTTCCAAAAATTTTCTATCTTCTAAAGAGTCTGAAGTTCTTTCATCATTATCAGAAACTTGTATCATCACAAGACATGAGGAAGATTTAAACACAGTGCAAGTCACCTGGCAAGTGAATTCAGGTTTTTTAATACACGAGCCTTCAAATCTCACTTCCCAGTCTTCAATCCAACTACAAATCGACCTAGACTTATTCCGTGAATCCCTCATCCAAGCCTTAACCCTTCAAAGGTCATCACTTCTTTCTTTCCAGGTAGTCTTCCACGTGAATTCCTTCCGAAGACTCTTCATCGGGGTTCTTTTTTACAAACTTTTCCCATCAGACGATTCAAGGAAACTTCAGAAATCATCAAGATCGACTCTTTCCCTACTAACAACTCCTTTACCAAAGATAAGTAAAACAACAACTTGTTCCCCTGTGCATTTATTGAGTCCTTCAAATGTTTCAATCAGAAGTCCTCTGCCGACGGACCTGGTGGATGAAAAAATCAGTCAAATCATGAAAGATGACGAGTCTGTCAAGTACATCTCTTATCGCGGATGGGCGAAGAAGGTCGACTCAGGCCAGCGACTTCTGCCGAATGAACTAGCCTTCGCTAGGAAACTCGCTTCATTCGGCAAAAAAGAACTACGCACTGACAACGCGAAAGAACTGAAAAATCTCTCAACTAAAATGGTTATCAACCTTGATGAAAACCGGTCGAAGAGACAGTTACAAGAAGCTATAAAACAAGGATATTTAAATGAAATTCTCTTCAAATCAGTCAAATTCTCTCCAGTCACTAAACCGGTGAAGAAGAAAAAAGTGAAGAAAAATGTTGAAGTTCAGAAAAAAATTGATGAAGAGATCAATCGCGCTGTTGAACAGTTTGATCGACTTCGACAGAGGGTTAAACATCGGTCTGAATTGTAGTTAATTAAACCTTAACACGGGTATTTCGCTTAGAAGTGCAGTATGCACCAGGGAGTGCTTTAGGCTGTTTGAGGAGTTTATTGGTTCCATAATGGAAAAGGCCTTCAGCGGCTTTCGGGAATTTTGATTTGTTTGGGGGTTTCGTCTTGATGATTGGGTTATTGGCTTTGATGGCTTGGATTGCTTGGATGGCTTGGATGGCTTGGATTGCTTGGATTCGCATGGCTTTTGAGGATCTGCGTCTTTTGAACTACCGATTGAGTTTGTTTTCCGGTGGATTGTTATTTGCTTGTGGGCTCTTTTCACGTGTTTGAATTCTTTTACATGCTCGACTTGTTCTTTCAATATCATAATGCTATCAGTACTCGAGCAGCTTGAAACCGAAATACTTCCATTATGTGACTGAACAACTTCAGTTTCTTGTGTTCTTAAAGAAGTATTCGAAGGAGAAAACAACTCAAACGGTTTAGGCTTTGGTGGTTCTCGCAAAGCCTCAATTTTTCTTCGTAGTTTCGCATTTTCATTAGAAAAGTTCTGATTTCTCTTGGTTAGTCTGAATAAAAGTTACTCAGCCGCCCGTTTTTGATAAGAATTCAGACTGCTCTGAACATTTTCCGTCATCTGTTGAATACTTATGAGTTGTTGAGAATATTTCGAAAATTTTGAAAGACTTTCTCCATTTTTTTCTTTTGCTGAGCTCTGGAAAGGTTTGTATCCTTGAAGTGATCCTTTGGCTTTGTGTGAAGATTGAGAGTGTTGATATCGGTAGACTGACATTTATTATTATTAGCCAATAAATGGGGAGGAAGGTGGATCGATTGAAAGAGCAGGAAAAGTGAAAATTGGGAACTTTTTGAATTCTAGAAAGAATTTCAAGATTTTTTGATTAAAAAGTTGATTTTAGGTAAGAAGGTTTAATTTAGATTTTTTTATCTAATTAGTGAGTTTCTGGCTTTCTTAAACATGTTGATGCAGAAAATATTCAAAAAGATTAAAATTCCTTTCAATATCTTTCACCACCTTCCCTTATTTCTTATAATCCCTGACTTAATCCATCAAATTACCCGGAATAAATCAATAAACCAATGGATCAGTTCTCCAAAAACAGTTCATCAAACTACGAAATAATCAGCATCTCATCTGAGCACTGTCAGATCTGTTGGTCATTTTCAACTCTTTCCCTGGAGATCCAGACCTCTTGCGGTCATTCCTTCTGCCAAAGTTGTTTTTTATCTTACTACTCTTCAATTCTCGACTCTTTCGAGCTTTACCCTTTCCGTTGCCCGGTCTGTGAGTCCGACATTCACCGAAGTCTTTCAAAAGTCCTTCCAAAAGATGAATACAAAAGATATAAAAAGCTTAGAAAGCGTCAAATCCTGTTAAAAGACTCAACAGTTGTATGGTGTCCAATAATCAACTGTGAAGGGTATGGAAGAAATGATCAAGGACAAGAGATTAAATGTAACAACTGCGATTATATCATTCCTAATGATAAAGAACCGCCACTTGATGAGACTTTTCAACTTTCTTTGGTTAGATGTCCTGTTTGTCAGGTTTGGATTGTCAGGACTTTCGCATGTTTTTCTCTTAGATGTTATTGTGGAGCTGAGTTTTGTATGAAGTGCAGAAGTAATGATCTGGAAGGGCATCAAAGTTGGAAATGTTTTGCAAGCACGAATAAGGACAAGACTAGTTTTTTACTTGTTTTTTTTTGTATTTTTGCTTATGTGCTTTTTCCTTTTTTTCCTGCTTATTTCGTGTTTTGGTATCGGAAGTATTGTGATAGATATTATGTGAAAGTTATCAATGAGAATACTTACACTTATGCAGGATTGATTGTGTTGGCTTCGCCTATTATTCTTGTGTTTAGTTTGTTTTATTTACCTTTTGTTTGGGGGTTTTACTGTGTTGATGCCATGTTCAATAGCAAGTCAAGAAAATATGAAGGATGGTGGAATGTTTTCAAGGTAGTTGTTTATCTGCCTTCGGTTTTTTTTATTTTCATTGGGTGGTCTCTGCTACTAACTCTCTTGATCTCATTCGCTCCTCTTTTCGGATTATTTTTATTAGGAGTAGAATTATTAGATAGTTTAACCTAGCTTATAATGTCAAGACCAATGCGAGGAACAACATACGACCAAGACCCAAGATACAAAGACAAAGAGTCAAAACTTCTAAATTCACGTCAATGGCCTTTAGAATACGAGATTCAAGTAAACATTCAAAACATCAACATGGAGATAGTAAAGACTTGGGTGTCAAAACAAATCACTGAAATCCTCGGAGTTGAAGACGATATTCTTACTGGTCTTATCATCAGTTCTCTCGAAGAACCTCAGCCATGTGCCAAGAAAATTCATATTCTAATTGGAGAGTTTCTGCAAAATAATACTCAAAAGTTTGTCATTCGTCTTTGGAGGTTCCTGACTAGTGCTCAGGATACTTCACTTGGAGTTCCTCAACAGTTTATCAGTGAGAGGAGGGAAGAACTCTTGCGGAAGAAAAGGGAGTTGGAAAGACTTATTGATTGGGTTAATTCACTTGCCAAAAAAAGTAGGAAGAGATCGCGAAGTAATGAAGGGAGAAAGAGATAATGAAGAAAGATTTTGAAGATAAGTTTAGTAATAAATTAAGGTTTTTTTAAATTAAAAATTATGAAGAGTTGGCATTTTTTGTTTGATGGCTGAGTTTAAGGTTTATATTTTAGTATGATGCATCATGGAAATTTAATTTTTGTATATTAGTGTAGGAAAGAAACATTACAAATAAAAATTATACACTTCAATTCAAATTATACTTTTTCACTGTTAAAGCAATGATTAGCTATAAAGTGAACTAGTAAGTTTAAATCGAAATTTAATGAAGATGAAACTGTTTTAGTTTCTAAATAATAGAGAATTCATAAAATAATAGCACCTATCCCAATAAAATAGGCCATGCTATGTTAACAGAAAAAATAACAAAAAAGCTGTGAAAAATAGTTTTTTCATATTCATAAAAATATATCTAATCTTTCGCATATGTACCTTTCATGAATCATATTAATAGATTTATCATTCTAAGATCTATTTATTTTTCATTATCAATTTACGAATTTTTTAATATGTTGTGAAAGATAAATAAAAATTAAAATTAATGATGTTCATCCTTCTATGATAACTATGTATTGAAAAAGTATTTATATATGTGTTATTTTTGAATAAATTTAATTTCTAAAAGATATCATAGCGAAGATAAAACTGACCATAGGAACTCTCCTTGGTGATTTTAATCATTTTTACAGTTATAGTTAGATCTCATACAGAAAAGTGCTATTTAAAGGAGAGGGTAATTAAAATAAAATTGATATAATATAAATAAATTAGGATATATTAAATTTGAATGATTTGTTTAAATGAAGAATTTTTACTTAGTTGATAAGTTTAAAAATCTACGAAACCAGCATTTTAATTTATTGAGTATATCTATCAATGCCTAAATTATGTAATTTATTTTATTATAAATGATTAATTTGATAATCTAAAAAGCATTAATTTCTCTTCTCTTACTCTCAAATCTAAATTCAAATTATTCCAAGATTTCAAATATTACTATTAAGATTATCCAACAATGATATAATTAATCAATCTAAATATCTCAACAGAATCTTCAACATAGTCTTTTTCGAAAATTCCACAGTCTCCATAAAAGCAATTTAAAAGCTAAAGAAAATATTATTCTAAACCTACAAACACTTTCTTACTTCACAGAGAAACCCATCATTTCAAAATGAAGCAACTCCACATTTTCTTCTATATAAATAAAATTAAACCCACCAAAACCAACAAAGGTGTTAAAATTCTCATAAATAAATGCAAAATCCATCTTTATCTCCATAAACCTAGCATTAAATAACTTGCTAAATCCCACAAATCTCAAACAAAATCTTAAATCTCTCAAGCAAAACAATTCCAAACATTATTCCACCTTTTTCAACAAAAACCGTTCCAGTCCTGAAATGATTCTTGAATCGATTACCCGAAGATTAAATAAAAACTCTTTCCATTATCTTAAAAATAATGCATTCAAGAAAAAAAGAAGTAGCCTCTTCAGGTCAATCCCGCAAAGGAAAGCAGTCAAGTCTTCAAAACAAGCCAATTCACAAGGTGCTGAAAGACTACAACTCTTGTTATCACCAAAGAATAACCAGTAGAAAAGATATTCCATCAGGAAAAACGAACTATACTATCTCTATCAATATGAAAGAATACCCTAAAACTCTTCAGGCTTATAATAATCGAGACTTTTTAGCCAAAAATCATTATTTTCAAGAATTCTCTCAAGAAAAACCTTTGGAAATTCGAGAAAACTTTACTGGGAAAAGTAAAAAGGTCAGATGTGAAGGACCTTGTGGGAAACTTTATTTGAAGAGTTATTTGAAACTTTTCATGGGTCAAGGACTTGGCCGATACATGTGTTCTCAGTGTGTAGAAGAGAATTTGTTTAGAGTTGGTTAGATTTATTTAAATGGAGAAGTTATGGACTTGTATTGAAAACTTCAGCTGTTTGAGTTTATTAAGTTATTCTTTTGTCTTGTACTGTGGATTTTTTCTAATACTTTTAGGAGTTTCAGTTCCACAGAAGCTTAAAGACTGCTTAGAAGACTTGGAAGATTCCAATCGTGACTCTGAAACTTCAGATGATTTTAAGTAAGGAAGCTGAGTAAAATGAAGTATAGATTGAAGGCTTTCCTTATGCTTGCAAGATCTGACTTTTATTGAATCAATACTTTCATTGCGGTCCTGTGTGAGTTTTTCCTCAGAAGGCGTTGAATTTTGTATATCATAACTAAAACTAAACTCACTTTTTTGTGTTTTATTTGCAAGACCTTTTAATTTTTCATTACTTTTCCTAATTTTTTGCTTAAATTCTTCAACAAAATCGCTGTTTAACTCAGAGTTCTTGAAATTAAAAATACTTATCCATTCATCTGAGTCAGAATTGCAAGAACTAGAAATCGCCGATTGATTATCTAGTTTTATTTCCTTATTAAGATAATCTTTTTTATTATCTTCTTCAGATACAGAAGATTCACTTTGTTCAAATCTTGTATCATCTGAAAATTTGACTCTTTTTTCACTATAAACCGAGTAATTCCTTGAAAGTTTTCTGTTGAAGTTGGTATTAGCAGATAAAATTCCATTTTTAACAGGAGTTTTTTTCACATACTTAATATTCACCTTTTCAACTGATTTGTTCTTCAGATTTTCTCGAGTTTGTCTGTTGTTTTTCCTTTCCGAGTCGAGAAGTACTGATTTTTTATTCCCTTTTCGATTGTAATTCGGAAGAGGTGGCAGTTCTTTTTTATTCTTTTTCGTTTTCATCAGCTTGAAGTAATCTCCAACGACTTTACTTCCCTTTTTGTTAAATTTTCTATCAAAGGTGTTATCTTCACCATCTCTCAAAAAAATCTCTTTTGTTAAGTCCTTTCCTTGTCTTTTGCTAAAATTTTTTACCTTTTCTTTCCCTTCAGAAAGACTTGAATAGTTATTGGAAGGGTCTGAGCAGTTCTCAAATTTCTTCTTTGAGATAAACTTCGGACTGAGTCCTTCATGGAAGTTTTTGTTTACTTCAACCATGCGGGTCTTTTCTGCAGATGTTTTTTTGAAATCTGGGCTTTTCAGGTCTTTTGTGATGTTTTCAGTGAAGCTCTTTTTTCGGGATCTTTTGCTTTGAGGCGAGTTGTTCTTGTATTTAATAGGTTCTGATTGGAGATTGTCTCTGGTTAGTGCTACAGGAATCTGACTGTGGGACTTGGCGTGGACTAGCTTTGATGCTCCTTTTTCGTCTGATGATTTAGCACGTGGTTGAAGAGGAGGAATAGGTTGGAGACTCTCTTTTGCAAGGTTGTTTGAATTAATTGAATTCAATTTAAACTTTGAGGACATGGTATTATTTTTATCGATTCAATGATGATTATTTTTAGTAAAGTGGAAATTTTTTAGTGTTTGAATTAATTTTTTTTTTGGAAGGATTTTGAGTTTTTTTCTTGGATGGACTTTGGATTAAAATTAAAATTGTGAATTCTTGATAGGTTATTATGTAATTTTTCAGGGATTTCTGGAATAGGAATTATTTGTTGATTTATGAGGGATATTCGAATGAATATCAATAAAATCAGTTATTTTAACAATGTATAAATACTATATCAGATATTTTTCCTCCAATCTAATGCAAATACTTCTTAATCGAACTTCTAAAACTAGTATGAAATAAACACAATCATCACGAGACCAGCAGAAACAAGCACCACAATATCTACTTAAAATTCAAGTTTTTATAATATGTATTCGCTTCTCGAGCAGACTTTGTCGTAGGATTTTTATTATCTTTAAGGCTCATGTCTTGGAAAATCGAGTCTTTACTATCATAGATAATTCCGTCCTGCTCACAGTATCTGCTGGAATCACTTTTTTTGTTTTTCAACGCTCCAAGTTTAAGCAGCGGGACTGACTTGTTTTTGATGTCATTTTCCTTGAGTTTCGGCAGCTCTAAAGCAATTTCAGAGTAACTAGAACCAGAACATTCTTCAGTCTGTGTTTTTGTTTCTTCTACACTTCTTCTCAGGCGATCTTTCAGCAACTTATTATCAACACTGATTTTTTCAATGAACTCTCCAACAAAATCACTTGTTTTTCCTGTGAACTGATCACAATTTAAGTTCACCCACTCCGCAGTCTCCGAGCATGACAAACTAGAATCAGAACCAACTTCACTTTTTTTTTCATATTCCCTGAAGTTCTGGCTAAAATCATTAAATTTCACCTTTTTCTGCCCTTTTTCACAGAAATTTTGAATATCTTCAGACATCTTTTTAGCCTTCGGAGTTTTAAGTGAGGGTTTCAGCATTTTTCCTCTTGTAGTGATAACTTTTCGTTTATCATTAAACTTAAGTTTATTGAAATTTTCTGCTTTCGGACTCTTCGCCTGAAAACCTTCAATCGATGGTTTTTTCGACTTAAAAACAACAGGAGTTTCTTCTAAAATTTTCTTATTTTTTCCACTTTTTCCATCATTTTTATTTTTTTTTTCCCGAGGTTTCGATTTTTTCCTAAGATCCTGAGGAATTTTAAGTCGATTTCCAAATATTTCCATTTCTTTTTCCTTAACAACAGGTCTATCCCCACAAGGGCTAGATTTTCCTCTTTCACAACTAGCTCTATGAAAATTTTTAAAACTTTTCGATTTCTTAAAATTTTGAAGATTTTTCTTATCATTAACAGTTTCGATTTTCTCAAGACTTTCTTTTATCATTGGTTTTGTTCTGATATTCTGAAAATTTTCATCATTTGTAGTTTTTTTGGAAATTGAGCTAAGAACTCTTTTACCTGAAGAGTCTTTATCAATAGAGCGGTTGCGGACATTGACAATGGAATAAACCGGGCTGCTGACTTGACTAGAGATGTTTTTTTCTGACGTTAGCTTGATAGGTGGTCGGCCTCTTACAGGAGTACTCGTCAAAGACCTGACCTTAACAGCATCTTCGTTAATTTCGACGACTCTTGATGCGAATTCGATTCTTTTTACGACCTGATTGAATGTTTTTTCACTTTTGACTTCTTCCAGCTTTTTGAAAGGACTTTCATTTAAAGGTTTTGCAAGGTTTAAATAAGGTTTCGTGTCACAAGTTTCAGACTCTTGTGAAAAGTTTGATTTATTCTTGAGTTTCATGGCCATGAATAATTATTTTGTTAACTATGGCTTATTTTTGAGATTTTCTGGCCTTTCAGGGCAAAAAGAGTTAAAAGGTACTGATTTTACTCGAAAACTTTCAAGACTCGGGTCTTTCGTGCTTTGAAATAAGTTTTCACTTGACTTGCATCCTTCTTCACTTGAAAGTATCTCATGAAGGTCACTGGAAAGAACTGAGTCAGAATCTCTTTGAAATTCAGCTTCAAAGTTAAGAAGGTTAAGAGGAAGACTTGGGACTTTTGCTGGTTTTTTATAAGTTTTTTCAGTGATTTTCAATGGGTAGTTCATTGAAAGACTTTCAGATAATGACAGGTTCAGGTCTGTGCAGAGATCTTTGGAGAGCTGGTTGGTTAAATGTTCTTCGTTTAAGTCAAAAGAAGTGACTCGCTCTTTGATTAATTTTTGTCTGAACTCTTCGACGTAGTAGCTGTTCGAGCCTTGAAACTTGGAATCTAAGAAGTTGACCCATTCGTCGTTTTCAGTTTCTAAGGCACTGGACTTGAGGGACTCTTCAATAGGGTGCAAGTCATCTGTTCGGAAGGATTTTGAGAATTTTAAAGACTTGGTCTTTGAGAACTTTCCTTTAGATAAAATGCTTTTTAGAGGTTTTGAGTCCTTGTTGAAGCAATTCACTGATTTTTCAAAGAAAGCTTCTTTGAACTTCTGAGAAAAATCTTGATTTTTCACTTGTTTTTCTAAGACTTTTAACTTGTTTCCTAAGTTTTTCGTTTTTAGGGTTTTTTTCTCTTGTTTCGAAGAGTTTTCGAAAGATTTTAAATAATCTGTTGTTTTATTTAAAGGAATTTCGAGACTGGTTCGTTTAGAGTGAAGTTTAGTGCTCATGCAGGAAATCAGAGACTTTTTTACACCTTTTTTCGCCTTCGGAGAAGAAGGTTTTGCTGGAGTTTTCGCTGTTTTGAAGTCATTTATCGCAGAATTTTGTGAATCTTGGTTAAATGAAGAACTTTTGCGATGTGAAGGCCGGTAAGAACTGGCCTGTGATGATTGAATCTCTTCTGGTTTTTGCAGGTTTTTCTCTGATTTGTGGAAGGAATTTTTCTTGGTTATCAGGTCTTCTTGACTGTTGTTTTTTTTTAGTTGAAGGTTTTTGATTTTAGAAGATTTTGAAGAATATTCTTTTGCCTTTTTTCCTAACTTTTTAGAGGATTTCGACGTCGGAAAAATTTGGTGACTGGATATTTGGGATCTTGGTAAGCTGGACATATAATTTAATGCTATGATGATTAATTGTGTAAATAAATCTTGTTTTAATGTGAGAAAATGTTGGAGTAAGAAGAATTGTTTTTATAATCAGATTGATGAAATTTTGGATCTTGAATGTTATGAGAAGATTTTATTGTTTTAGAGATGGAATGAATGATAATTGATTAAAGTAGGTGGATTGGTGCTACTGTTTTTTTTAGACCAAATTTAAGACAAATTTATTGTATGATGTTTTTAATTGAAGTATTTCATAATGTGAAAAGGAGTATAATGAAATGCCTTTACACTTTAAAGTATTCATTTGTCAAACATTATTTCACTTCCAAAAAAACTTGCTGTAACGAGATGCCCATCGACCATTGGAATATTAAAGAGGTTTAGGAAATATTGTTAATATTATACACTAGGGAATGTTTTAAGTGGGTTGTTTATAAAGTGAGCAGAATTTTAGATGGAGCTCCGTATTTATTAAGCTGAGCACCTGACAAAGTCCTATTCTAAAATTCTTTGCATAAAGTGGGCATTATAATTATTTGCTAAGAATAAATTTATTGAATTTACAATAAAGAAAAAATTAAATTATTGTATTTCTAGATGAGAACGATTCTGAAAGAGAGTCTTCAGAGAATTAGGAATAAGCAAAAAGCATTATTCTAATCAAGAATAAAAAATTAAAAATTGAGTAAATTCTAGAATTTTTTTTGGAATATTTAATATTTTATTGGCCGCTTCAGAAATACCAGAAAAACTGAAGATGGAGAAATAAATGAATGACTTTAAATTAGTAACTTAAGCTTAAAATTTCTTTATCTGGACCTATAATTAAGAAATAGCTTTAAAATATGTTTAAAATTTGAATAATCTAAATTTAAATCATTAGATGGCTTTATTTAAAGAGCAAAAATTTAGCTTATAAAATTTCTACTGTGAATCTGCCTAGTTAAATGATAATAAAGCTAAAGAATTTATTTGAAAGCTTCAGAGAATTTGTTCAGGCTATAATCCAGAAATATCTTCAATACTAATAATATATCACTTTTTTATGAAGTGCTTTTTAGAATCATTAATTCATAAGAAAATATCATCTTGCTCAAAAACTTGTATAGATATAACAACAGTTCTCCTAACTGTATCATTGCTGAAAAATCAAAACCTTTGGTAATTGTATATCAGCAACACCTCTCTACTTTAAATATATAAACCAGATAATCTAGAAATTTTTAAAAATCAAGTCCTTGATTACAATTCAGATCTTCGACCAGTTGAGTTATAAAAATAGGTTTTTTTTTTAGAACAAAACAGAAAATTTCTTTATTGATTTAATTGTCACTTATCTTTAAAATGATTGAAATCTTTCATCCAAAATTTGTCTTCAGCAAAACTTAATTAATAATTCAGCCTCTTCGTAAGGTAATTATTCAAAATTGTAAGATGAATATAAAAGTAATAGTGAACTATCCATTAAAAAATATTGAGAATAGTGCTAGCTTTTTAATATAAATTGATGATTACTCTACTCGATACAGTAGAATTGGTGATAAATTTATGAATAAAGTGACTGAATCAACAATAAAGCATCCCTTTCCAAGACAGGTAATAAAGTGGATTTGGTTGAAGAAAAATCATTAAGTAACGATATAAAACATCTACAATACAATTTTAATAG